>JAWNNJ010001556.1:0-37580 GCA_035045125.1 Hypselothyrea guttata
GTTGAATTTGCAGATTGAATTTGTTTCAATTTTGTAAAATTTATACATAAACATTATTTTATTGTGAGCTTAATGCAATTAATAGTACTAGAAATCCCTCTGGCATTACGCCGGAAAAACAACAGTGTGTGTGAGTGCTTTAACCGGCGAATACGAGGCGAAAACAAAACGCGCAAACTTTTCACGAACAGCTGGCAGATAGAAGACAACTTTGTGCGAAGAGAGAGAGAGAGTGAGAAAGAGAGTGGAGAAGAGAAAGGGAGAAAAGAAAGAGCGGCAAGTCATTGTTGCAGTTTGCACTGTTTGCTCTGCTTTGGGCATTCAAAGTAAATCAAGCAGGCGACGTTGCCGGCGTCGCTTAACATATTTTATGCTGTTGGGAACCAGTAATAAAGTAGGAAGCGTTGCCAGCTGCAATACATGCATATGCACACATACACACACACACACGCATACATTGAAGCACACTTATACAGGCACACCCACATGCGCTCTCCCGCTGTATGTGTATTCCTCTGGTACTCTCCGAAGCTTACCCTCAGCCAGGAGCACGTTACATTGCAATGCATTCGGATTGCTTCACATCCCCTCCCCCTCGCAATCCTGTTAAAATTTCAGTGGCGTTTCAGACACCCGCGGGTTAATTCGGCGCTCGTACCAAACACCGAAATTTCATATTCTTTTCTGTGCAAATATTGGGTCGTTCAAAAAGTCATTTTGTTTCTTAGTGCAATTTAAACACGATTTTTAGACCCTTTACTTTAAAAAAGTAAAAAGATCGAAAATTATTTCATTTTTGCTTTGCTGGAAATGCATTTTTATCCTTTTGATAGTAAAGCACTAAAAAATGCCGAAAATGCTGTTGTCGCTCTTCCATCTTTGATAGGGCAACAAAAAAAAAACTATATATACTATAAAAATTTTTTTCAAACAAGCCTTACCATATCATATTTTCATCATCTATGACATCATATTTGGCTGCGAAAAATTCAATAAGATCAGCTGTTGTCATCAAACGAAATTACTTATTGAACGACCCAATATATTCGAATATATATTTTCGTAGCCAGTCTATTAATTATTAAGTTTCTATACTCGTAGAATTAATACTTGTCTTAAATAAGAGCATTAAATCCAGTAAGAACGAAGCAGATCAGTCGGGCGGAAGGCTACAGTCGGGCGTAATCGACCGTAGCAGATTCTATACATTTCGCTACCGTTTATTCACTGAGTGCATGCATGCGACACAGAATCCTCTGCTAGATCGACTATATCTTCTGTGTTTCTTTTGCGATTTTTGTCCCACTGCATAAACCAAAAGTATCGTCTGTATTATAGTATATGCAGTTCAATCCGCTCCTGCATGCCTAGGCTAAAACGGATAAAACAGCTAAAACGTGTGCCGGTTTAGCTGCAATGTTGTGAGTTGCATTTTAGTGGCGTCGGAGTTAAACGAATACGTAATATGCCTCTCATTTTCTTCTCCATCTCCATCTGCATTTCAATATGCACTTCGCTTAGAATTTCCATTATCATATGCTGTCCACTCTCTCACTATTGACGTTGTACACAGAGAGAAATAATCGAGAAATCAAGAAATCAAACGTTATATCTCACTAACATCTAAATGGTATAGTTGAATAATAGATCGATCTTATATCAAGATACATATCATACTATGTAAGATTTTGCATACTAGAAGAAACTATGATTGTATCTAATTCCAAAATTCTTGTTTTTAAAATTCTTACTCTTAAACTAAGATTAACATAATTTTAATAATTTTGTATTAAGATTGGAAATTACTCAATTGAGTTCATTCGAAGTTATTTTTAAAACACATTTTCATACAATTTACATTTACAAATTAATAATATAAAATTCGAGCTATTATTATGTCAAGATTTTGCATACTTGTTTTTAATTAAAAAGTTCTAGTTTTTTGAGTTTTTATTCTTAATTACAATTAATAATATTATTAAAATATAATATTACAAAATTTTGAGTTCTTTTAAACTTAATTTGATAACAATATTTTTCTCTCTGTGTGCTCGTTTGTAGTTATAAAATTCCAGTTTTTACAGATTTTTTGTCTTCGGATATGTATTCGTATTTCTAAAATTTGTTGCTGAGATTGCGAATTCCTAAATTCTGTTTTTCTCTCGGTGTGGCCAAATGTGTGCGAGGATGGCAATTGCCAAAGCTGCTGCTGCTGCTGAAACTGAAGCTGAAGTTGAAGCTAAAGCTAAAGCTAAAGCTCTTTCTTGTTCAGCTTTAGCTTTGGCTTCATCTTTGGCTTCAGCTTTCTGTTTAGTTTGTTTGTTCTTGTTTCTTTTGCACTCCATTCGTACACACAGGCACAGGCACAATGCCTCACACAACTGCAAATGAATTGCATATTGCTGTTGCTGTTGCTGTTGCTGCTGTTGTTGCTGCTGTTGTTGCTGCTGCTGCTGCTGTTGTCGTTGCCTGGCGTCCCGTTGGCGTCAGTTGGGTTTGTGCGCTGCTCGCGTGAGGACGTGCCACAGCTGGTATTGACCCGTATTCCCTGTCGTAGTTGCAACTCGGATCCGGACCCTGGCAGCATTTGCTATCGTCGCGATCTGTGCGACAACAGCAACAGCAACAGCAGCAACAACAGCAACAGCTACAGCAGCAACATCAAACGTTCTCAGTGCTTGGCTTTGCCTCTGGGCAAAAGTGAAATATTATATTTTAATTTTGTGTCGTACTGCAACTTCAACGTCGTCCCTCAGCCCCTCCCCCTCCCCCTCTCGCTAACCGCTGCATTTTTAATGCTGCTGCTAAATGTTGTTGCCGTGTTGTTCTACCATAAGTGTGCATAAGTGTGCGTTCGCGTGTGTTGTTGTTGTTTTTTCGATTTTTGTTTATGTGTTAAACTAGTTTGAGTTAATTGAATTTTTTGCCTTGCCGTTGCAGCTAATTTGCAAATGCTGCTTGATCGCGTCTCGCGGGTAAAAGTTGATGTTGTTTCCCGAACTTCGCAAAAGACACAGCAACAACAGCAACAACATCAACAACATCAACAGTAACAGCAGCAACTGCCACAACATCAGCAGCAACCACAAAATTTGAGGTAAAAAGTATTGATTCTATTTCGCATCAAACATTCTTGATAAGGCCACGAAATATGGCAAAAATATATATAATACCTCACAAACAATCACAATTTTTCCAATTCAACGTTTTATATGCAGTTACTGTATTGAAGTGAAAATCCCAAGTTGAGCTTTTAAAGATAATAATATGACTTCCAAAAATCGTATCAGTTGTTCTGGAAAAATCTGAAAAAATTGCAAAAACTAACTCGAAAAACCCGCCAAAATAAAATTCTCAAATTAAAAATTTTCTTTGAAAATTATAAGTTTTTTTTATTATTATTATTGTAAAAAAAAAGTTTCATCAAACAGGTTATATACACTTAGAAAAACAGAGAGCAAATCGTTCTACAAATTAAAACTGCATAATAGATCTTATTTTGTTCTAGAATAACAGTGTAAATCGGATGACTTCGCATAGTCTGTATGCTTGACAGTTGCCAAAATGTTTCCCAACTCGTCTGCAAAATATCAAATTTCAATATGCATGAGTTATGGAGCAACATAAGCTTTTATGGGTCTGAACTTTAAAGAAGTGCAGAGGGTATATTAAGTTAGTAAAATGGGAACAACCAGAAGGAGACAATAAATTAACGTCCGTTTGAACTTGCAAACTATTAAAGCAATTAACAGCATTTTTGGTAGTTGGGTTCTCCTATGCAGTAAGCAGATCTCTTTTCCCACTAAACGCATAAAACCACAGCAGCAGCACTTTTTAAGCTACAGATTTGAAATTTAAAATTTACATAGCATATACCATGCTCTATCCATGATATGAATCGCAATACGATCGGATAAGAAACAGCCACGATATGCACCAGACAATTTGACTGCAATATACTTTTGGTTAGATTTCAGGATACCCATTTCGAGGTTTCTTCCCTCATTGAAGTTGTAATTGAACTTTCCAAAGCTCGTCTCGTTCTCCTCTAGTTTGTGTTTACTGCTACTTAGCAGCTTTGACAGCAGAAAGACATGCGGTCTGATGGCAGATTTAGTTTTCGCGGAAGTTTGAGTGGTAAAAGAAAAAGTTAACACACAGAACTTGTATGGCAATTTCTGAACAAAAGTTTCCCTTTCGCGGATTCCGAAAACATAAGGACAACTGTATAGCTGTTTAGGCAAGTGTCTGCAGCTTATACTACGAGTATTTTGCTACGAAAGTTGTCATAAAATAATAACTGTCATCCTCAATGAGTGCCTCAACTTAACTTGGCAATTGCCATGGCTCCTTTTCAGCTATTTCTTTTTACCCTTTTTCAGCTACATTACTTTATGACGCGATAATTTGCAGGCATTTTCCATTAGTGGCATAATAGCAGTTTAATTTAAGTGTTTTTTAAGCCATTTGGAAAACATTTTTATGATTTCTTTTAAAGTCTAATCTTACGGTTTGGCTGCGTTTCTAAATTCTTTGCAGTTGCAGTATTTTATTAGAATTTTTATGCTTTTTCAATGTAATTAGAGTTAGATGATCTCATACATTCTGAATTGTCAGCCAAGAATTCACAGAACTTTTTTGTTGGTTCTGCCATCTGAATAAAAGGGAAATCCGCTTTTATACGGAGCCTTTTGAAAAGGGCTTAGGACGATTTTGGCCAAAACTATGGCGGCAACAATTTAGCTTGTTTGTTTTTATTCGCCAACGCTGCAACCGGCTGCCAGTCAAAGTCACGTTCACTGACCATGTGACAAAACAGATAAAACATATGACACTGTCACACGAAAAAGTAGCTAAAATAAGAGAAGAGTAAAATATCGAATATATATACTCCAATTAAGAAATTATTATCGGGCCACCCCGACTGTCTTATACCCTGCTATATATATGTACATATATACATAAGGTCGAGTTGTGGGAATGAGATATCGATGATATTCCTGTCATTCCTCAATTCAAATGTATATGTTGCTAAACACGATATTATTTCGGTCTAATTGCGAAGTTAAACTGTGTAACAACGTTAGAAATACTAAATAAACGTGGTATATCGGGATATTATTATATGTAGCATTGCCCACTAATTAACTATACATCTAAATTAATGTCAAAGTAAAATTCTTTAATTAATTATAATTATTTTATTAATGGTCCGATTTCATTGATTTGATTTGTAGAATTGATAGATATTAATCATCTCTAGAGATCGTAGATACCAGAATTTACATAGCTAGATTTGTATTTTTATATATTTTTTATATATTTATATTATTATATGTATGGCCATTGTTCGCGTATGGTATACACCTTTCAAAAATTACAATGGCTGCTCTAGCTCTTTTAGTTGCTGAGATCGACGCGATCAAATAGACGGACAGACAGACAGGGCTCGTCATCCTGATCAAGAATATATATGTATGTATACTTTGTAGGGTCTACCACGCCTTCTTCTGCTTGTTACACACATCCTTAAAATAATAAAATAAAACTAATCACTGCAACTACAAATACAATACAAAATTTTAAAATTATATCCTACAATTACATTAATTAAATCTTTATTTTAGTAATTATATAGATTGAAATAAATTACTTCTGATTTCGAACAATATTATTATACTTTCTATACAGAATTCGAGTACTCTCTGTAAGACCGTGTCTTAGATATGTAAAAAAAAAAACAAATTGTCTCTCTGAATTTAGACTTGACTGATGTTTGGATATTGCATTGCTTCCGGTTACCAAATGTCTTGTGTATCGCCTAGTTTTATACCGAAATCCTGTATGTGTGTACATGTGCATGAGTGCGTGTCTGTGAGAGATATATGTGTGTGTGTTTGTGAAAATTGAGTGAATGTTGTCCGTCGTTTCGATGGTTTCCACAATCCGTACATTGCTGCTGTCGTGGCTTGTAATTTTTTTAAAGCTGTCACTTGAACGAAGACGCGTCGTTCGTTCGGGCTGTCAGTTGACCAGCAGCAGCCAAAGAACCACAAAGATCGTGTAGGATTTGTAATGGCACGACCAACAGATACCCTTCTTGTTAAAAGGAAAGTGTTGATGAAGGTATCTCCCATTTTTTTATTGTAATATATTTTTTATTGTATTATAATTGTATAATTGAAAGCTTGGATAAATGGTGAAATCAATACGGATATGAATATATAATAAATACCATAAAAACTACAAATCTGAATTACGTAGAAATTAATAGAAAATCATTATCTAGTATAGATTACTATTTTATTTTCGTTCTGTCGGCAACGTCCGATTGTAGCCTTCTCGACTGGTTGCATGCCATTAGTATGCCCTCTTTGGGTATGCACACTGAACAGGGTATATCAGAACAGCTGCAGGCTGCTCTTTTTTAGCATGTTGACCATATTGACCATGCTCGGAGAACAGCAGTTGCCTCACTTTGACATGGACACCAATAAGTTACGAGCTCAAAATAATTACATACACGCATATCATACATACTACTAACATACGATACAGACATATTGTATATACAATCTGATCATTAACGAATTAGCCTATTAGGCAAGTACATAGCTCAGATTTACCCATTGCCTTCGTTCATTCCTTCGCACAGTGTGGAGATATCGTTGTGAAATTGTTACCAAAAATCTACAGAAATCACCGAATCAATTTACTTAATGCTATAGCTCCCATAGAAACGATCGGGGCAAATTTGAATAAAGCTATATTTTCCAAGATAATTTAATCTACATTTTTTGCATGCGATATATGTACATATATCCCCTACGTCCTTGCCAATAACATTATCTGCTGCATATCTTCGCTGTTTTTTCTCCGACTGTAGATAGAGAATTGGGGTCTGTGGCTTTAAAAGTCTGGCTGGTATGCACCTCAAAAGTAAAACGCCAACAAAAACTGCTAAATCGCGGCTAAAGGCAAGTAATTTCAGCTTTATTTTAGATCTTGTAAACTATAAAAGCTAAAACACAGTTTCTGGTATGCTGCGCATATTAAAAAAAAACTTGGTTTCAGAAAAGTATCTGTAAGATGATCTATATGATTGAAACTGTGAAATTTCGCCACAGGTTTTTTGATTTCAGTCGTGTGGGAGCGACCACTGTGCCTGGGTGCATTTCATGCGCTGCCGTACTTCAACAACAGCTTCAATTGTTTGGGGCTTTGCCATTGCCATAGCTGTTTGATGCTTGTCAATGGCAACTTAAGCGCTTGTTGGCCGCCTGACTGGCCTGTCTCTTGCCACTGACCAGGCTATAAGGCTATACGGCTATAAGGCTGTAAGGCTATAAGGCTGTAAGGCAGCTGGGCTGCAAGCATCGGCACCAGCCGCTTGGCCTTTTCGGTTACAAGTTCTAGTTAGTGTTGATGCGAAAAACTGGTTTCAAAAGTCGTCTAAATGCTTATCCCAGCCTGCTGACTTTGTTGGTTGATGTTTGCTCTGAGGCTTACAGCGTGTCTGTGTGTGTGTGAGTTTGTGTGTGTGTGTGTGTGTGTGGATTCCCAGTGGAATGTGTTAAAGTGTCTAAAGCTGTTTGCTACCGCTGCCCGTTCTCGCCTGCATTGGCCCTACTTTCGAGCATAGTAGCCAACAAATCACAATAGAAAGAGAACTTTAAGAGTCGCCCAAGTGACTTGCAAATACTCTACAGTCAATTTAAATAGCAACCGTTCACTCGGTTTACAATTAAGTTAATAACATCGGAAAAGCCCACACTGCTAGAGAAATCAAAAGTTTTAAAATTTCAGCAAGAATAGAGCTTTTTTCGAATTTCTTCTAGTAGTAAAATAGTTTACGATTCGCACGTTATTTTGTCATTATTTTGCACTTAATTGTAGCTTTATTCCAATTCGTGCCTTGATTAATCTGAATTTATTCACGACTTTATTTCGGTTTGTACTTGTATGCTAAGGCAAAACAGAATTCCTATATAAGCATTATTCTGCAGATCGAATCATCTTTATAGTTTATAAGATACAGCTTCACTATCGAAGCTATAAAATATAGCATGAGGAAATAATCGAAAATAAGTAAAGTCTATTGATGATGCATTCACATTCACATTTATTTATTTCTTAATTATACACTTAGCACATATGAAGTTATACAAAAACTGCGAGCAATAAAATTCATAAGGAACATTCATAAGAATTTATTTGAAAGACAGTTAATGGTAACGATGCATTTGGGTTTTTAATGCTAAACTTAGTTTTCGTGAAAAGCAGCATATATGATATATATATGATTGTATCCGAATCAAGAAAGAATTTGCATTTGGCTTTAGGACATACTACGACATCCGTCTCTATAGTGTGCTCTCTAGCTGTTAAATATGCTCCAGTCCCTGGGCACTTTGTGGATTTATTTCATTTTTTATGCCCAGCGTCGTCATTTGATCCAGGGGAGAGATTATGCTTGTGGGTTTGTAATGTTTTGTAATATCTGTCTAGCTGACGCCGTCTGGAGTCTGGAGTGGAGTTAGCCACAATTGATGCCGCCTCGGACCTCGAAGATCCTCATTATCTTTGCAATATTTGGCAAGCAGCCGAAAATACTGCACTTGAGTTTTTGGCCATCTTTGCCTTCATCAGTCTTCCTGAACAAACAAGCAAACAACCAACGCTAATTGCACAGCCAGTTGTCCAAGCTGGGAACCAAAGGGCAAAGCTATAGATATAGCTATAGCCATAGCCATAGCCATAGCCGAAAGCTAAAGCTTCAGTTACAGCTAAAGCTAAAGCTAAAGCCGTTTCCTTTGCGCACGCAAATTAATTTCCGAGCAACAAAATTTAACTAAGTTGAGTTGACGTTAGCCGCAATTCCACTGCCGGCGGCTGTATTTATTTTTCACCAAGTTCCCATGTTTTTATACCCTGCTCCCATGAAGTGGGTAAAAACAGGGTTAATTACTTCAGACTAGTGTATGTAACAGGCAGAACAAGTTATATATGTATATATATATATATATAGTATATATATTCCTGATCAGTACTACGAGTTGAGTCGATGTAGCCATGTCCGTTTATCTTGCATGCACTTTCGGAATATTTGTAGTCGTTCTAATCGATAAATCCGAAGAACAGGCCTAACATTACACATAGAAAGCTGATATTCAGATTACAAACTTTATTTTTGTTTACCTTAATTTAATTGAATCGCATTGAAATGGGCTTATAATCACAGCAGTTAATAAAGAAACAATATTACAGGCCTTGCCTCCCTTACTCTCTTTAAATCATCGTACAGAGAATAAAGTAAGAAGTAGAATTGCTTCGCTTCGTATTTTAATTTTTCGAATTATAGTTAAGTTATAGAGTACAGGGTATTCTACAGTCGGGCGCGTTCGACGGATCAGCTCCGCCCATTCTGGCTTATGGTTCGTTGTTGTTTTTTATTAAGTGAATCTACAGATTTGGCCGCGCCATCCCCATGGCCAGGGCTTGTTTGATGATGACATAGTGCTCGTATTTGCCAAAGTTAATGGGAAAATGAGAAATGAGTTAGTCGGCTCTTCGAACTCCACGTTTGCCTCTCCAGTCTTTCGCATGGCCTGTTTAACGTTCTGCTGCACTTTTTAAATAACTAATCATGTGAACAGTTCATTTTCCTATACAAATTGAGCTTCTTTAAAAAAGAAATCCCAAATCGAAAATCATGTAGAAATGTAATGTGCAATTTGTTAACATCTTAAATAGACGAATATTTTAATAACATCGCAGTTCGACAACGAATTTTGTTTGAACATGATGGTAGCCAGATGAACAGGTTTAATCCTAATTACATGATATGAAATACTGACCAAGGACAAATAATATCAAATAATAATGGAAAAAAGATATAAATTATGCAAAGTAAATTCGATAGCCAATTACATCCATAACTCCAAGAAATAAATGACGCTGATGACGACCAAATCGCTAATAAAAACTAGAAGCAAAGCCTTCGATGATTCACTAAGGGGTATAATACTTGTCATATAGTTAAAGTATGAATACTATATATGTATGTATGTAAGTAAGGAATACATAAGAAGCAGGATGTACAGTTTATAAGTACGCTCAAAGTTCTGATAACTTTCACTCAGACTGCTCATCATTCTTCTCAGTTGCAAAGCTCAGCAGTGTTGCTGCAAAAGATCCAATTTCAAGAGCCATAAGATATTAAGCTTTATAAGCATTTTTTTTTAGAATTCTTGTTGAGGACGGCGAGCTGAGTTTGTTATTACCATTGTATAAGGGCTCCAACAGACGCGTCGGTGCCGTTCGACTGTGTGTATATTTGTTTTTCCTTCTATTTATATGCTGAAAGACTCGAGTTTTATTGCGATTTGCAATTCTGCAACTTTGTCGACCAGTAACACATTTTAACAAAGTTACTGCTTATATAGATCTAAAATCGGTTTCATGTCTAACTCAAAAAACGCTATTGTTTATTCGTTGGTTAATAATCTATGTGATAAGCTATCAAAAAACTTAAACACATTTGATGTAATTGCTGCATAGGAGCAATACCAAATACCAAAAAATTGTTTTGCTAGCTCTTCTAGTTTCCAAGATCTCGTTGGCTGCTTTTTTTCATGGCTATATCAACTCAGCTCATCGTCCTGAGTCAGAATATATATACTTTGTGGGGTCTACCACGCTTGCTTTTGGTTGTTACACACAGCTATCACTTGCACTAAATTAATAGACCCTTTTACTTTTTTAAAGTGCAGGGTCTACAAACAATGTTTTTTTGTAGACTAGTGTTGCATAAACACACAACATTCGATTATTGTACTCCTACTAGGTTTTGCATACATGTGCCCTTTGGCACTTGCAACAAAGGCAACAAGAATAACAACAAGAGTTGCTGCTACAAAGCATTCTGCGATACTAATGTTGCAGTTGCATTTGCTGGCAATTGACAGTGGGCAAAACGGCTTATGTAGCGGAAAAAAATCAATATTTTATAAACTCAAAAAGATTTCTCTGTGATCTGTAGTTTAGATTTTAATTATTAGTCCATTCGAGCACAATTTAAAAAAAACATTTCGAGTTGTTATTTTGTTTAGTATTCTAAATTACAATATTCTAGATTACAATAGTATAAGCCGGATCAACAAAGGTGTTCAAAATGTTAATTTAAGCTTAGTTGCTAATTTATTAAAGTTGATAATATTGCTCGAACATATTTATAAAGTTTTGAATTTGTTGAAGTTAATGCTTTAATTTGGGTAAAGTATATAATTAGTTATAACATAATAAATATAAATAAATGGAAAATTATTTTAAAGTATAAAAACTTATTTCAATATAAATAAAACAAAAGAATTAATAATTTTCGGGATGAAGTCATAGTCATAACTGGAACTGTCAGGGTCGAAATGTGAGAGAAAATTTGTTGTTTCACTGTTTACCGGACCTTTTAATTCATTATCCGTTTTGGACAATCTAAATTTGAATTTTATTCCGCCAGACGGGCTGGTTTGCCCACTGTGCGCCGGTGTCGGTGTCGGTGTCAGCGGATCAGCGCGTTGGCAGTTGTACATACTATTATTGCATTTTGTAAGCTAAGTGATTTCAACATAGTTATTTCTGCCGCTTTTTATTTCATCTGCTCGGTGTGCATGTGTGCACAACTATTTGTCTGAGAGTGTGTTAGTATGTATGTATGGAGTTGTGCGTCGCCCTCGCAGGCACTTGGATCCAGTGTTGCCCACTTTTCGACTCCTAAAATATCAATTTAAAAAATGTTTGTAATTTTAAAAAATATTTAGTTTCTGATGGTAAAATCTCAATCCCAATTCGATTCGTAAGACTAAACAAATACAAGAAGTTACTAAATGATTTCAAATAACTAAAAGAAAGCTTTCCAAATAGATATAATTCCCGCTAGCCGCTATTTTTCCATTTATGCCGCATTCACCATTTAAAAGTCGCCGGATCTGGTGGGAAAATAGCTGAACTGGCAACACTGCTGGGATCCTTAGCTTGCGGCCCATCCCCATCACACTCTTGGCATAATAAAAGTTGCTCTCCAGCTCACTTGACGCCGACTCTTCGCTGCTGCTTCTGCGGCTTTGAAATTTCGCTGTTGTGAACTTTTCCTTGAGAAAAATTACAATGTTGATAAGTTAAAAGCCAGCCGGCTGGGCGTATTGCGGCGTGGCAAGCGCAAACGCAAACGCAAACGCTTAAGTGGCTCTTAAGTGCCTCAAGTTATGGTCCGGACATTACTGCCACGGCAATCGAATTGCATTATTTGTACTCTTGTTGATATATTGACAAACAAGCAAATGGTAAAAGTCCCTATAATATCTGTAAATATTTGATTTAATTGAAATTTACTTTTATTCACTCGGAAATAAAGAATAATTCGTTCTACAAATTGAACGAAATTAAATGAATCCTATTTTATTCTATAATTAAAGTGTAAGTCGAAATAGAATTCAGTTTAAGATAAAATTAAGTGCCAAGAAAGATTAATTAATTAGTTACAAAACATATTTTATTTCAATCAAAATAGTTCATGCAAATAGAAAAACAAATAAATAATTGTTTATTTAAAGCATTTCGTTTTTCTATCAAGATTTTTTCTGTCTCATTGAACATTTCACACTGAGAATTCTTGATTCAAGTACGAAAGCTCTTGATTTTTCTCTCAGTGTATAATAATTTTATTTTATTTTATTTTTTTTTTTGACAAATATAAATTTGTTTATTTTATTTTTATGGTACACTATTATAATCGTTTTTGAATAATTATAATAATCCTGTCTCAGCGAGTCTTTCAGGTTGTATTTTAATCAGAATTGCGGAATTGTAGATTTATAATTCTCTGTTTACTCGTATAGCGCAATAAAAGCTGACTTTCTGCAAGAATTCGACGGGATTTTTATGGCCTATACCGCTCTCCTCCTGTCTATATTTCAGCTAGTCGATTGTCCATAGGTACTGAATGTGTTTACACCTACTATGTATGAATGTGGCAACAGACACCCACTATTTTATGACTAGTCTGGTACTCATATTGTCAGTTAGTAGCTAACAGTCGTAATTCTGGCTCATCTGCAGTTACTTGCAAATGAAGCTAATGGCAAACGGACTAACTACATTGTTGTGCCCTTCACTCCTTGCCGCAGCTCTGAAAGTTATGGGAGCCTGCAGAGTGAAGGACTGCAAAGGTTAATTACCCATTCTACTTTTGCCATAAAAATTGCAACACGTTGCGCAGAGAAATAGAGAGAGAGAGAGAGAGAGAGAGAGAGAGAGAGAAAGAGAGAGAGAGAGAGAGAGAGAGAGGGAGGGAAATAATAAGTGAATCCCAAACAAAAACTCCGCGAAGAGTGAGCAAGAAACCTATATAATTTGTTAACGCTGGAGATATGCAACAGACAATGTGCTCGGCAGGGCAAAGGGTATGTGTGAATGTGTATTATTAAAACACAAAGTATAGGTCGGTTACATCCGACTGTAGTATTCCGCTCAATAGACGTACTCCGTTTGAACTTGTGAACTTCTCTGCCTGTCATTCTCAGTGCATTACTGTGGCTGATGACGCTGCTCCTGCTGCAAAATACTATTTTATACATATATATGTATATATGTATATAGATACATATATAGATATTATGCATCTGGCATTGTCATGCAACGTTATCGTCAGTTGAGGGCAAGAGCAAAAGCTTCAATCTGATGCTGGCCATTGTGCGTCTGCCTTCTAAATGACGATGACTCGCCAAGCACTTTGCCTTCACTACGAACAAATTATTAAATCCAGCAATAGTACAAATCACAAGATTATAAAGCTGCTACATCGAAATCGCAAGTAAGGATTATGTTACAATTAATTTAAATTTGCTATAAGTTCGCAAGCCCTATCCATTGTCTGTATCTTGAAATATTTTATTTTGTATTTAATAATATTATCTAATTACAAATTATCTGTATAAATATCGCGATTTCCCAGGTAACAATTTAAATATCAATTCGGTAAAAAGAAATATATGGACGGGGCAGATCAGTGGGACGGAGGCTACAGTCGGACGTAACCTACAGTAGGAGACCCTGTACTTTGTTTAAAATGTACACACACACACACACGTATCACTCACTCACTTGCACATACACACACTCACACATAGAGGCAAGCTACGTATGCGAGTGCATGCGACATACCCCCCTCTGCCATGTGACGCTTATTGTCCTCTCCACGTTTTCGCTATTTCTTATCCGATCGTAACGAAATTTGCAGAATCAATAGATAATGTCATAAGCTAGTCATACTGTGGTTGCAGTACCTTTTTTGTGGTTTGCTTGGAAAAGGGGGGGAAGGTATCCCAAATCTAAAACAAACTTGTACTGCTTACTGATTAGGGGAACCTAAATCCCAAATATGGTGTCTCTAGCTCTCATAGTTGCTGAGATCTAGGTGTTCGTACAGACGGACACACAGCCAGACAGACGGACAGACAGACGGACAGACAGACAGACGGACAGACAGACAGACGGACAGACGGACAGACGGACAGACAGACAGACGGACAGACAGACAGACGGACAGACAGACAGACGGACTGACAGACGGACAGACAGACGGACAGACGGACATGGCTATATCGACTCGTCTTGTCGTGCTGATCAAGAATATATATATACTTTGTGGGGTCTGCCACGCCTCCTTCTGGGTGATACACACATTTCCTCTTTGCACTAACTTAATAGACCCTTTTGTACTTTTTCAAAGTACAGGGTCTAAAAATGTACATACAAACTTTTTTAGAAAAAGACTATTTTGTCCTCTCGCTTTCCCATGCTGAAGTATCTGTCGGAACAGTCGGCCACAGTCAGATGTTATCGAAAGTAGAGGACTTTGTTGCAAAGTCATAACAATGTTGAAACAGAGTGGTGACCCAATTTTTTGTTGGCACTATTATATTGCAGTTCAACAGCAGCTGAGGCTGCGTGGCCGTAAATTGCACAAGGGATACTACGCAGTGGAACATTCAAAATGAACTCATCAATGTGATTTTGCAAGTTTCCCAGCAACTATTTGTACCCTTTAAATTAGTAAAAAAAAAAAGAGATTTTAATAATATTATCAATCAGGAGAACCGTCTGTTTGTCTCTCCGTCTGTATAAATGCATAGATCTCGGATCAGCCAGTTTCGGAATGTAGATAGAGGTATACCTAAAACTGCATTATAAGCGTAATATCAAACATGGAATGTTGTTATTCCGAATATATATTCGCTAACATTATATTAAACTATTCTGAAAATTTGCATTTATTTACATTAAATGCGTTCATCTGAGAAGATTATGTATTTGTTAATAAAGATTGCTTTCATCAAGTACTTATTTTCGTCACAAGCAACACACTCGTTGGGCCCCATATTTTGTTCGGCTTCTCTTTCATGTTTCTGGTATATAAAAACAGTAAAGAACAAACGAAAAAAGCCGCTTTTGCTGCTTTTGGATTGTGTGACAGTTCAGCAGCTTGTCCAAATATGCTGTATTTTCAATCCCTATAGCTGTAAATTGCAGTGCGGAGTCATTGAACGCCAAGTCGGCGTTTATGATCTGTCACGGCCTGGATTTCCACCCCAAAATTGTTCCATACAAACCCAAAATTGCAAAGCGAGAATAAAGTAATAGTATTATTTGTAAAAGCTCTAAATTTTAATAATAATTCTGTATTTTTATTTGGTAGCTTCAATTCGAAGTAAGTAAACTCAAGTTGGTTGTGAACTTGTCGGAGGGCGGGAGAAGAATAATTATATTGGTTTTTAATGCGGATTAATTTCAGTAAAAACGAGTCCATTTTATTTATACGATATATAGTTGGCATTGCGCTCAAATAAAGACCAACTCATTGTGCCGTAGGCTGCCTTAAACTCATTATTTATAATCAATTGAATACATGAACTAAGAGGAACACATTATATTTTTGCGTAATAGTGTGTGTTTGGCAACGCCTCAATTATATTAACTGACTACTACAAAGCTAACAACAAAGGACTTTTATCGTACGTATTTTCAAAGTTATTCGACCCTATTCTACCCATTTCCAATTAGTTCGTGGTCTAGCGAGAAAACAAACTGAACTGAAAAATACCTCACAAAACAGAATATATTTCGCATATGATTAAATATTTTAAATACGTCTTAACTTATGAAATATATATATTTTATTTTCCAAAACAAATTTGATTTACACTTTCAACAACAAAAGTTATTATCAAAACAACTTAGAGGAAGAAGTTGTAATTATTCGGTGAATTTTATTGTCAACTTTAATTAAAAAGGTTTTGTATTTTGCAAGCTTGATAACAGGGTATCTTAGGCATTATGCACAATTGAGCCTATGCATCGGAAAGCGTCCAAACTTTCTGGCCGCTCAATTCTCAATGGAGTTCACGTCTAGACGCTGCCCAAACTCCGATTACAACGGGTACAACAACTGGATAATTTTTAGTTTTTGGCCAAGTTTAACGCTGACTGCGTGATGAGAGCCAGATCCAGAGCCAGAGCCAAAGAGCCATTTCACGCACGAGCTGAACGCAAGTCGGCTAAATACCCACATGCAAGTACATACATATGTGTGTAGATACATAAGTATGTATGTGGTGGAGAGCAATGCAAAATGCTTACAAAACGCTGTCAGCTTCCACATCCGAGCCGAGTGCCCAACCGCTGTTGGGTGGTCGTAAATTATTATGATTATTGGCAAAGGAGTTAATGTGCAAGAACAACAAGAACGAAGCGGGAACAAGCAGGCAGCAACCAATCGGTAACTTGTTAGTGCGCACAAGAGCTTTCCTGCTTTCGGAGGCGGAAGCAGGCAGAAGCTGCAACAGAGGGTACCTCCTCATTTACACGATGGTCTTTTTCCATGAAGTTCTTGTTTGCGGCAAGAGGTGTAGACGGGTAAAATATTATGACCCATCAAGCAGCGCGGCTTTTCTCCTAATGTGCTCTTCCTTATGCCGATTGCAACCGCGTAAGCACAGGGCTGTATTTAAGCAAATTACCTATCGATAAGCACAAAAGATTGTCCACCATATCCATTTTCATTATTTTAACCCAGCTGAAATGAACGTAAGCAAATATTGTTTACTAATAACCAAGTTGCGAAACGATAGTAAGACTTCACCTTCCAATCGTGACAAACACTTCGAAGTAGAGCTGGGCTTCGATTCGATTTAATTGATCTTTTTTTTGACGATTAAATCGATTTTTTGTTTGTTTTTTTGAATCGATTTTTTGTGTCATGCTCTTTTGCGAAATTCATTGGAAAATTCAATGTAACGCGCTTCAAATGAACATGATCGGTAGTATATGAAAGTTCAATATCTTCCACCCGACTGATCTGCTTTGTCCTTACCAGTCTTTTTTTGTTTTTTAAACAATATTAATTTAATTTTGTATGCATACATTTTTAAGTTTTTCTATAAGATTACCTGCAAATTGAAATTAGCGGTTTCATTTCGAATAATCGCTTAAATAGATTTTTTGACGTGAATCGATCGATTCTTGAAAACTGAAGATCGAACCCAGCTCCACTTCGAAGATGTTTCAAAACGGCAACAACAAACAAAATTGCTTGAGAAAACATCAGCGTGTAAACGCTGAGACTGAGTATGAGGCGGAGTGTGCGGGACTTTGAGTTCCTCTTCTCTGCGCCAGTAAATAATGCCGCAAAACGTGCAGGCACGATCGTGAACTTGGCTAAGTAACTGGTGCCAGTAACTGGGAAACGATCGAGGATGGAGGCACCTACGACACAGCAACAATATTGTTGGGGGCTGTGGCAATTCGCGTAAAATTATAAATGACTCTGGGTAGGCGTTGCCCAATATCGAGGCGAATGAAGCAGCTAGCAATACGAAGAGGCGTTGGAGGCATTCATTAGACCCAGGACAGGACAGACCGGGCCGAAGAGGTTCAGCTGCTGGCAAGCATGGCAATTGCAATGAATGGATTAGCAGGGACAGGGGGGATTGCTGTATTGCAAATATTAATTCGTGACGAGGCTGAGGATGATATCTGTGGAAAAAAGTTGTTTAATTTTGTTCGAGCTCTCTTCCCTTTATTTTATATTTTATTTGGCAATGCGAGAAGCTTCGTTTGTTGCGATTTGAATTGTGAACGCCGGACCGACTTCATTAGCGCCTGGCAAATTTAACACCTCGCAACGACGACGACGTCGACGACGACGACGACATGATAGGGCTATTGGATTACAGACGTGTCCACGTTCACATCCACATCCCCTTCCACAACATCGTCGAGTCGGAGTCAGAGTCGGAGTTGGAGTTGGAGTTGGAGTCGGAGCTGTCGGAGTCGTTCCACTGATAGCGATCATCTACGCCATATTTAACGCCATTTAGGCGGCAGCAGGATGGCCGAAACTCCAGCGTCTCTTTCGTGTTTCTTGCTCTGACCGCTGGCGTTGAGGTAACCCGATGAGGGAGCTTGCGGGGAGAGGGGGCGGCATGAAAAATTCACTGCGGCCAGACAATGAAGTGTAATGGCGATACGTGCATTTATTTATAACGGATTTTCTTAGCCAACAACAAGCGGCACTCGAACAACAGCATCTGCAAAAACTTGACAACATTCAGCTGAAGACCGCACTCCATTCTGGCTCTACTCCCAGTCGAAGTCCAGTTTTAAAAGCAAATGCGTTTCCTTACTACAAACCTTATACATATATGTGTTTTGTGTGTCTTTCAATGCGATTACGGTTGAAGTTACTCTTGTTTCTTATTAGCATTTTGTGGGCGTTTATTTCTGCACATAATTGTTTTTCCGTCGATTGTCCTCTATGGAGAGAAGATGTATTTAACTGACAGTGTGAAAAGAATCATAATGTCCTATGATGTAAATAGCGACCTAAGGTGTGACTGTCAAAGCAACATTAACCAAGAGAATTTAGAAAGAGATCAGTTAGTGCAGTTGAGAAATATGTGTAACACCAAATAGAAGGCGTGACACATTCCACAATGTAGTATATATATGTGTATTCTTAATGTATAAAATATACATGCATATTTAGGAATTTTCATTACGATTTTTGCTTTGTGCATGGCCGTTAAAAGGTGGAGGAAGAGACTTTTTGATACAAAGTCATCGCGTGGCTGGTGCGCATTGGATAGCCAATTTTCATTCATTCCATTTTTGTTGAGCATTTGTAGTTGAAGTCTCCGTCTTTGAAGCAGTCTGTCTTCTGGAACAAACATTATTTGTTACTAAACGGTCAGAAACGTGATGAACGCATTTAATCGGCCTCTCCAGCTTCCGAGCACACAGCTTTTTAAATAGTTTTAGTGGGTTATTGATCCTAATCTTTATGTTCAAATATTACAACATTTATTATATTAATGTTATATAATAATTTCAAGATAGAATTTGTGCGTTTCTTGAGAGTCCAAGCGTCATGTCGTTTGCGATGACGTATCGAATAAATCGATGTGCTTGATCATGATGATTTATCGAAGCTTGGTGTGCTTGATCACGATGATTTATCGAGTTATCGGTGTGCAATGCTGGTGAGTCATCACATGGGCATTGCTAATTTGGTGCATAATTGAATTGCCCTGTGAGAATTGCGCAAAACACCTGGATCCTGTTGATGTCAGTGCTGCAGGCTTTCAGCAAATTAGGCTTTAACCGCATCGGCAGCCACATCTTCGGCTAGTTTTTTAGTTGGGCTATGGATCATGAGTCCAACAATTTGTCATTGTCACTCGCAGTTAACTTGACGCGTACGTAATTTCCATGCAATTACCATAATTTCACGGCCTCCTTAAATGATTTTAATGAACGCTATGCCGACAATGTAAACGATGCGAATTTGCAGACCAGAAGCTCCGCTTTAGACAGCTAAAACGGCTCCGCTCGTTGAAGTCTTGTCGATTCATGTGAAGTTGGTCGACCGAGATCCATTGCTACTTTTTGCTTAATGATCGCTCATGGCGATGACTTTGAGACGACATCTAACGGCTGCCGCAAATGCTACCATCAGCAAAATGATGACTAGGCAATAATGCTCCGTTTTTAGACACCTTCAATTGCATCAGCAAAGCTTCCTGCAAAGAAACTAGTCGGACGTTACCGACAGTGCAGATCCTGTGCTTAATTTTTGCATTTCATCAGTTGGCGACCGTAGAAACAGAAACGTTGACAGTAGATAATGACACGGACTATACCGACATGTTCAGATAAAGAAAGTATATACCTTCTAGGGTTTTCACGCCTATTTCCAGATGGCACATACAGCTGTAAAATAAACAAACTGAAAAGACCATTTTACTCATGTAAAGTACAGTGTCCAAAATTATTTTCATACAATAACTTGAAAAGGCTAACAATGCTTAACATTCAATAGCCCAGGAATCAAAAAACAATGCACATTTTTAGATATCAATTTGAACATAACTGTTTACATTTTGGTTTTTAAATTTCTTTAGTTAAAGCGCCTAAAGTTCCTAACCAGCATTTATTCATTCGGTACTCTCTCCATATGTAGCAGAAGCTGTCATCCACACTTATCTCACTTCTGTGGCGACATGAAATCAGTTAGTTGAGCGTGGCTCATAGGGAACAGAGGGATACAGTTGAAAAGAGGCAAAAGAGGGGCATAACTATTGGAACTCACTTTCTCTAGGCATTGCTCTTATCGCCTGTGCTACTGACTCGACCAAGTTAACCCACATGGAGCTAAGCTGCTGACCCATGGACTATATATAGAGGACGAGACTAGTTGGTATGGAAATCTGAAGCGGGTGGCTACTCAACGTGTGTAAAGTGCAAAAAGTCATAAACGGGTTTTTTGCAGATGCACATGGCAACCAGGGATCCATGGCACGCATGCCACTCAAGAATGTCGTTAGAACTAGATATGGTGCCTCTTCCCGAACCCCCCGTTCTCTAAAAGCACAAGATGCATTTGATAGCTAAAGAAAAGTAAGAGAATTTGATGGTTAGTCTTGGATGGTCTGCAAAATATAACTCGTGAAAATATAATATTGCAATTAAGCTCAATTTATCCGAATTGAAAGATGTTCCAAATATTGACTACAATATTAACCTACATCTACAGCGAGTGTCAGGAAAAGTGTCATAGCTTCTCATCCAAAAGAAACTATTGAAAAGCTAATAAAGTCATTTGAATGATTCAAGAAATTCATTCTTTTGCTTTGTTTCTCTCTTTGCTGGACAAATTCCAACTTATTTTGAAAAAAGAAAAGAGGTTCTTGAAAATCGTTTAGTATGGTATTATATTTTCAAAAATGACTTTTGGATCACAAGTCATGACCCTTTGTAAAATTTTTCGACTGTAGTATATCAAGTTCAAATTTTCAATATCCTCAAAATAGAGAATCGTAAGGATGTTTAGTTCCTATTTGAATAAAATGAGGTTGCTACACGTACACAAGAATGTGTAAGGAAAAATATCTAATGGAACATTTATTATAAAAATCGAATTTTTCTGGAAATAATATTCTGGGAGAGCATACAAAATAGCATATTGGGGCTGGACTGGAACCCAAAGAGGGTGACCAACTCTTTAAGAATTTATTATACCCTGTTCTTATTTTACCCTGGCAGTTATTAAGTCTATGAAGTGCTGAATCTTCCTACATTCTCCTTTAAAGACCGCGTTAATAGCTAGCGAGACAGACAGAAAATGCAATATAGATTCTTTAATAACTTTTGTATTTATTAATTGATTTCAATGTGCTCTTAAGAATAAATTAATGGCAGCATGGCTTATTCAATTTCACCGATTATGGCGCAAATGAGGCGTGGCGTCTAAAATTAGAAATAATAGTAGTCTGTCTATGGTGTACATCTAGCAATATGCTAAATTTGGTATCTCTAGCTCTACGGACAGACGGCGCTTTATGGGCACAACCCGTCGTTTAGATCAAGACTACATATACCTTGTCGGCCGTGGCTGTTACATGCATTTGCACAAGGCAATTATACCCATTTTTAGTCATTTCGAATGGGTGCAGGGTATAAAAACAAGAGTAACCACAATAGCATCTATGTATGTAGGAAGTTCATGGCTGGTTGTTGGTACTGTTGTACTGTTTTATATGGACAATGTTGTAGCTGCTGCTATTTATGTCATAAACACTTCATCGACACTTGCATCCACGGATGTGGACGGAATGAGAGTTATAGCAGCGTGCGATATATCAAATATGGACTGCGAATAGTGTCGAACGTAACGTGCATTGTTGTGCTTGCTGC
This sequence comes from Hypselothyrea guttata, assembly GCA_035045125.1. NCBI lineage: Eukaryota > Metazoa > Arthropoda > Insecta > Diptera > Drosophilidae > Hypselothyrea > Hypselothyrea guttata. The sequence continues at coordinate 22,306 of JAWNNJ010001556.1, forward strand.
AGGCTGAAACAAAGCTGCAGTCTAGAGAGTCCAGAGCATACTCGTAAACTGTAACTGCAACTGCAACATTTTGCCCGTTTGCCTGTTTGCCTGACCAGTTTGCGGAAGCAACATTTAATTGACTTGGCGTGTTAGGCGCTGCATACCTGTGCATAGCAGCAATCAAGCAACCGACAACCACCGTCCAGCAACCATCAACCATCAGGTTGTGGGTTGTGCGTGGATGAGGAGGACATAGTTTGGTCACTTAGTGGCCGCAACACGGCTGCAAATGTGGCATTCGAACAATGCCGGGCAGCTTCATAGTTTATTGAGCGTTGCTGATTGAGAGAGCTGACGGCTGCCAACTGATCTGAAGACTGCAACTAAAACTGAGATAGATGCGGCATAGTCGCTGCCCATTAGCGCTGTCACTTGCTCGGGCGACGCATATCATTTACAAATGTTGCAACATGCTATAAACATTGAAACAGAACGTTGCTCGTTGCTCGTTGCACGTTGCACGTTGCACATTGACTGCGGCAGTTGGCCACAAACCGATTACCATCGGCTCCATCGGCTGCCAGCCAAGCTCAGTCAGACACATTGGGTTCAGAGCGCAAGAGCAACCAAATTGCTTGCTGCGGCCCCGCCTACTTCCATTCCTTCGCCTCCATCTTCACCTGCCCCATTTCAACAAAAATTACGGCTTGTAAACACAAGCGGCAGAATCAATTAACGCACCGTCCGTCCACGTTTCAAATTGCCAAGCAAATTTTTCCCTGCTTACTCTCTGGAGTTGTGTCGTTCGGTTCGGACACAGTTCAATTGAATAGTACCTTCAGTTCCTCCAGTTCAGTGAACAGATCAGTGGAACACATTTAAGTTATGTAAATAGTTCCAAAATAACACTGTAGAGGGCGCTGTTGCTTACTAGCGCCATCTGTTTGCTCAGTTGAGTTTGTATTGCTTAATAATAATACAGTTTATTGTAAATTTGTATATCTCGGAACCAATCTGTTTTTTTCATCCAGATATTCCAGATATACCTGTTTTTAAAATGAGTTTGATAGAAATATTTGGAAACTGCGGGAAGCGGGAATCGGGAATCCTGTCTTTGTTTTTAACAATTCAGCTGTTTCAGCTTTTTCCTTAATTTTACAATTTTCATAATAAAATAGGTAATACATATGGGCCTGTTCTCATTATTTTGAATAATATTTGCCTATTACAATTTTTATACCCTGTGCCCATTTGAAAAGTGGGAAAAACAGGGTTAATAACTTTGTGCAAATGTATGTAACTGGCAGAAGGAGGTGTGGCAGACCCCACAAACTATATATGTATATTCTTGATCAGGGAGACGAGCTTGAGTATATTTGCAACGTCATCTAATTCAAACGAAGGTTTGTGATATTCTCTTCTAAGTTTATTTTTGAATGGGGTTAATGAACTACAACCAGTGTTCGGGTCTATTTTAAAAATGAGGTAAATATTGAATTCGTTAAGGGGCTTGTCCTACTGTGAGCAAATAGTTATAGGTGTAAAGAGTGCTTCGTTATGATTAAGGGTAACATCCGTTCGACTGAGGGCGTCGGCAACTACGTTTTGCGAACCCTTTTTGTGGATGACTTCGAAATTATATTCCAATAATTGGAACCTCCATCGAATTATTTTGACATTGGGTTGTTTGAAATTCATAAGCCAAGTTAATGGCTTATGATCGGTTACAATAGTAAATTTCTTCCCGAAAAGGTAGGGTCTGAAATTTTGGACTGCCCATATTATAGCTAACATCTCTTTTTCGATAGTAGAGTAGTTAACTTCTGTGTCTGACAATGTTCTGCTGGAAAAACAAACCGGTCTGTCGTTATGCTGAGGTCCCTGTGGCAGGACAGCTCCTAGGGCGAAGTTGCTAGCGTCCGTCGTTAACGTGAATGGTTTGGTAAAATCTGGGCACTGAAGGATTGGGTCGTTAGAGAGAAGTGTCTTACAGAACTCGAAGGTCTTTATGAATTCGTCATTAACTATGACGACTTTGTTTCCTTTCAGTTGATTGGTCATGGGTGTAGTGATTCGAGCTTAATCTTTAATGAACTTCCTGTAATAGCCTAATAATCCTAGGAAAGACTTGATTGCTTTTTTATTTGTGGGGCAAGGGAAATTCTTGATAGCAGCTATCTTATTGGGGTTCAGTTTTACGCCTTCTTGAGTAACAATATGACCGACGAATTCAGTTTCATTCCTAAGAAAATAGGACTTAGTCAGTTGTATTTTGAAATTGGCGGTTCTAAGTTTCTGAAAAACGGTCTTTAAGTGTGTAAGGTGCTTTTGTAGGGAGGTAGAAAAAATTGTGATGTCATCTAGGTATACCAAGCAAATGGTTCTAACCGAATCGCCCAGAATGTTGTCCATTACTCTTTGAAAAGTAGCGGGAGCATTCTTTAATCCAAATGTCATCCTAATACACTCATAATGACCGCCTTCTACCGTAAAAGCTGTTTTGGCTGTATCGTCAGAGTTTGTTTCGATCTGGTGGAAGCCACTTGCTAGATCCAATGTTGAAAAGTACTTAGTCTTACCTATGCGGTCAAGAATATGATTTATGTTCGGTATAGGATACTTGTCAGAAACTGTTTTTTCATTAAGTTTCCTACAATCTCTGACAAGTCGCCATTTCTGTTCTGCTGTTGGGGAGGTTTTCTTGGGGACGATCCACACAGGGGCGCTCCAAGGTGAATAGCTATATCTTGTTCCAACATAGAGTCTATCTGCTTCTTTACTTCTTCTTTATGAATGAAAGGGTATCTATACGATTTAACATGTATGGGGATGTTATCAGTTGTTGGAATTGAGTGCGTGATTTTGTTGGTGAAGGTGTGAGGCTTGTCATTATTATAAAAGATATCGATATATTTTTTACAGAGTGGTATTAACCCTTGTTTTTCCTCAGAGTTTGGGTTTTCTTCGTTAAGGTTTTGTAAGAAGTCAGGGGGTCTTGTCATTGGGGAATGTCCTGTTTTAAGATATTCCAATGTTAATGATATATGCACCGATCACTATAGAATGTGTTAAATACTAACACTGGCACGTCTGTGCCGTTCGACTTAGGTTTTGTGAATATCTTTATTGAATTAGTTCTTAGAGCTAAGCAGCGGAGCTGCTTCATACATTTTGTTATCATGAAGCTTGACAGCGGTTTCCCAGGGTAGTGGGTTATTGGTCTTATAAAGGAGTCTTACGATCTCAGACTTTCTTTGTCTGATCCGTTCTTTTATGCCACCGCGTCTTGTCTGCTTTGAAGTATTTTTAGAGCTCATTTTTGCCCCCTGTACTCACTCAGTTATTTTTGAAATCCTTATTAAGTCTTTGTTGATAGAAATGGAGTTAAACAGATATTCCCCCTGTTTGTTTTTTACCGGGAGTGGCAATATAGTCTTTGTATGAGCGGAGACATTGTATTTTATTTTAATGGGCTGTTATATTCAGATACAGAAGGTTCTACTATTCCGTCGGTGATCAATTTTCCGACTTGCTTCTGTATCTCGTTCATCTGACTATGTGGGCTTCTATAATTTTTGATAAATACTGGTTGTGATTCATATGCCAAGTTGCTTGTACTGACTACTTGATCGCTATTTGTAGTATTAAGTAATCTTATGAATGCATTTTTTGTTGTTGCTATGGTACTAGCTACGTAAATACCATGCTTAATTTCTTGGTTTGGAATCAATACACTGTCTTCTTTGGCATTTAATTGAATTTTTCTGATTACTTGGGATCTTGCTGGCAGAAGTATTGAGTTGTTGCCAGAACTGTATGTTATTGGGACATATATTGGAAATTTAAGTTATCGGGTCTGATTATAAGCCAATCTTCAGATGGCTTGAAGTCTAATTGACAGTTGTATTTCTTTATAAAGTGGATTCCTTTTATGCCATCGCATGGAATAGCAAATTGTAAATCCACGATATGAAAGTCGTGCTGGATTATGTATTTAGTTGTCTGTATTTCGATAGAGGTTAACCCCTTGGATTTGGTAACCTCCTGACTTATTCCTTTAATGTCTATTATATAATTAAATTTTTTGTCTTGATAGACATCAGAATTTTCTTTGACTATGGAAATGTCTGCACCCGTGTCTACATACCAGTTATTTTCCTGTGGACACGTTAGTGAAAGTAACATATATATTTTGACTGAGATTCATAGTTTGAACCATTACATATTCTATTGTTGGGTGCTTAAAGGGTCTTGAGAGTCTCCCGATGTTTGGGCTACTCTTACATTGTTATTGTATTTTATAACATTTACGCTTACATTTGGCAATGTGTATAATATTATGCCATTTATTTTATAATCATTAAATGGTAAGGGACTTAACATTGTTTCATATGCCTCCATGTATTCGTTTTCGAATTCATAAATTGACATATAATCTGTGTGTCTGTGCAAAATATTAAGTGCACGATTTGTAAAGAATGGGTCTAAACTATATACCCTTTCTAAATACTCATCTAGCATAAACAGGTTTAGAGTTATTTTCGGAAACTGGAATATTTGGTTTTTTATTTTTTAAAATGTTATCTTTGTATTTATCGAATTTGCAAAAATACAATTGTAAAAATTTTTATTTGTATTTGTTTTTATTATTATTTTTTTACTTATTTGTTGTAAATTTTGTTTTGTTAAATTTTTAAATTTATTTAAAGAATTTTTTTTTTAATTTTGTCCAAGTCGTTGGCTTGGCTCATATATTTTTTCTTTAAACATTTGTTGGAAAAATCGGTTTACAAAATATTCGGAGACATTCGTACTTATAGGTAGTAAGTCAGAATTCAATCTGATTCTGTGCAACGCAACCAACGCTTGGGAAACCTTTAGCAGAATCTTTGTTTACATATAGCGCGAGAAGCGGCTTGCCTTTATTTATACAATAATTGCACATTGCCAGATTTGCTTATGTTTATTCTGCGTTGGCTACTTTTAGTATTTATCGGGAATAACGAATTTAACTGCATATGTTTACAGTGAAATGAGCTGAGTTGGTTATGACCAAAAGCAATATGAGTTATATGTTTATTTTCTAAAGCATTCATTAAAGTACTATGTGTTTAATTAAAGTACTGTATGTTTACGAAATTTGGATTTAAGTGTTGTGTGGACATATGTGGGTAGTATGGATATGTCACTATATATATAATTTAATTATGTCGCCGCGTCGCGTTTTACTTGAGTTTCACTCGTAAAAAAAAAAATAACAATTTGAACGAATTATTTTTGTATATACCAATTGGAGGTTCTGCCAATGAGTATCATAATCTTTACTGAATATGATAATGTCGTCAATGTAAACATAACAAATCTTACTGATATGTTCCCTCAATACGTCATCAATCATCCGCTGGAATATAGCGGGTGCATTTCTTAACTCAAAGGGGAGACGTAAGAATTCATATTTCCCGTTTAGGGTAGAGAACGCTGTTTTGGCAACGTCAGAATCTTTCATAAGAATTTGAAGAAAACCTGAAGTTAAATCTAACGTAGTAAAAAATTTTGCTTGACCCAACTGGCTAAGGTAGCGTTTATGTCCGGGATCGGGTACGTATCAGGGATTGTGACTGCATTCAAACGTTTGAAGTCGATGACCATCCGAAATTGTTTTTCACCATTTGGTTTGGGCTTCTTAGGAACTACCCAAACTGGTGAATTATAAGGACTTTTGGAAGGTCTAATAATTCCATTCTGTAAAAGTTCTGAAATCTGCCTGTCTATTTCTGGTCTCATGTTAAATGGATAAGAATGGCTTTTAGCATAGACTGGCTCCTCTGTGTTAGTGCGTATCTCTGCTCTTACGGTAGTGTTTACCGATTGAACGTTATGGTTGTCCTGCCTTAGTGAGGATCACTTAAGTTCAATCAATAATGCTATTTTTGGGGCCAATGGTTAGTGGAAGTCTGTTCCAAAAGAGTTTCAAAAGAGTTTCATCAGGTACTGATTTATTACCAGTGCTGTCAGATTATCTTCGACAATTCTGTCAATTCGAAATATAGCCCCAAAGGCTCAGTATTCAAACAATCACAGTTGATTTTAGAATATTGCTGTTGTTTTTATTCGGCTTGTAAGCCACATTCTAAAAAAATTTTAAATAAGATTTTGTTTATTGTGGCAACAGTGTAAGAAGTTTGAATTCAACATTTTCGATATTTCAGTGTTCAGTAATAAAATTTTATTACCCGAACAAGCAAAAATTCTGTCCATTCCCGAGTTTTCATTAAAGCGGGATAGACCTACCAAAATTATTCCAAATTAAAATTTTCATTTTATCGTTCATATTTGTTGGAACGTGTTATTTTATTGGCAAATCTGCGAGCAATTATCATGTCAAGTCGAGCCTCTTTTCAGGAATACACCAATTGGCGCCAGGTATATATTATATGCATGAGCTTTTTATAGCCTGTTTTTTCCTAAATTATGAACATTATTCGCATCTATCAAGCGCCCATCACAACCTAACTGCGAAATTTCTTGTCGTCAGAATGGAGTCGATAATTGCAACCTGCAACCTGCAGAGCCAATAGGTCCAAGTGTCCCACCAATGCCGGTCATGCCCGTCATGCCGGACATGCCGAGCTTACCAGTACCATCTTTACATGCCGATCAGGTAGAAATTTTACAACCAACTCCGACTTCCATGCCGATTGACATGCCGTCATCCGCACCCGTCTCCACGCCGATGTCCGTTGGTTTGCCGACGCCTGTACCCAATGTCGTCAATTTGCCTGACAAAGACCAGAGCTATGAGAAAGAGAGGCGCCATTGGTATACGCCGAAAGTATCTGTGAGCAGTTACCTGAAGCCGGATGATATTGTCATGTCTCTCGATGAAACCGGGCACTATAAAGCCGTGATTTACGAAGATTGGTGCAACCGAAACAACCCCTAGACATTACAATTCCGACCCAGAAACAAACAATATCCCTACAAATTTAAAAACGACAGAACCACAAATTTTGCAGCACATGGCAAGAAATGACACATTAGTTGATTGGAGTGAAATGGAAATGGACTTAGCCCACCCATTTACAGTTTCACATCCATTCAAGGCGAAACACAGTCCCATAAAACAAACCACAAATTCGGCTGATATACATATTCCGGAACTATGTATATCTAGCCGAACCTTCTTAGCCATGTTAAAAATGCAACTTGTAAAACACAATCAAATTTTCTCATGTTAATAAAATGCAATCGAGTCATAAGTGTCTGTGCGTTTTTACGGAAATAACTATGGATGCAATCATCTTACCATATGTTATAGTTTTAGACCCAGTACTGTAAAAAACTGCTAAAGGGTCTATTAAATTAGTGCAAATGGGATATTCGGGCAACACCAAGGAGGCTTAATAAAGTCCATTAAAAATATATATATTTTATTTCAGGACGACGAGCAAAGTTGATATAGCCTTATCCTTAAGGATCAGGATCTTATCCTTATAAGATCTGGAGGCACAATTTTCGATATGTAGGTTTTCCTGTAGGCACCTTCCCTTAAGAAAATTCCTTAAAAAGCTATATGCATCTCGCAAACATTTTTTGAGTTCATTTTTGAAATGTGTTCAAAATACACAAAAATATTATATTGCATGGATTTTTTGAATATAGTACTAGGGTATTGTATGGTAAAATAAATGATATATAAAAGGAGAAACATGCATGAGCATCAGTATTGTAACCCACGATCGCATGCAACATCGCTTTCTGCTCGTCTGCCTTTGATTAATTTGATACGGCTATAAATAAATTATTAGCTAATAGACCCTTTTGCTTGCGTTAAGTGCAGGGTCTAAAAAGTGCGTTTGACTGGTTTAATTAAATTTTAACGCAATATACTTGACTCTGGTCTCTCAAACCCAGACCCCAGATCCCAGACCCCAGGACCGTTGCAGTCATCCAATGTGCTAAATTCACCGAGTGTGCTCCGGCTGAATACCCCAACCACATTAAGCATCAAAGTACGAGTATCTGAGGCTGAAAGTATTTGCCACATCGGTTTAGGTTCTGCTTCTGCTTCTGTTGCAGCTCCGTTTCGTTGAGATTCGCGCCCCAGTGGCAGTGGCTGTTTTAGTTGGTTGTTGCTGTTGTTGAGGTTCGCCAAGAAATGCAAAGCTCCGATGCTTGAAGGTTTAACGAACTCGTGTCAAGCGCTGGGGCAACCCCAGAATCGGGTGCAACACTACCATCAGAGTCAGCACCAGCACCTAGCTGGAACTTCAGCTCGAGAGAAATTTTCAGCTGTAGGATCACAAACGTCAACATTTTTGCCTTTGACGTTTGCAAAACATTTCGTTTCCCTGCTGCTGTTGCAAGTGTAAATTTTTACTTTCACCCCAGCAATTGCTGCTGCTGCTGCTGCAACTGCTGTTGTTGTTTTGTTGCTGATGTTGTCGTCCCATGTGAACGCGCTGCAACACTTGTCCTGATGATGACATTCATGCCCAAGAGCTACTCTTAATGGAACACTGAAACAGCCAGATACATTGACAAAAGGACAAACGAGTGGCGACTGCCGAGCGCCAAGTGGCAAGAGGGGTACACTCAGAAAAAAGCAGCCAGAAACTTTTGCGTATTTCCAAGATCCATTCCAATCAAGAACTAGCTAAATTCTAGTACTTTTCAGGATTTATTTAAGACTAAACAATATAGACTTAATATCATATGATCGAATTTACTAAAAATAAAATTAAATTTGAATCAAAAACAAGCCCGACTGTCTATGTAACCTGTGCCCACCGACAGCTCGCGCTGCGCGTTTGTATTTATAATTATATCATTAAAATAAAAATGAGATTGGTATTTCAGGATTCATTTAAGAACAAACAGGGTTCGTTTTAGAATAGATTTAAATAAAATAACCCTGTTTTTCCCATTTTTCAAATGGGCACAGGGTTTAAATATAATTTAATATATAAAAAAAAAAAATAAAAATATGCTTGAATGTACTTAAAATATTTACAGCGTGCTTAAAGCCAAGAAACTCTGGTTTACTTGAGAATTACTTGAATTCACTACGCTCTTAGTAGGATTGAGTAAATGCCGGACACGTTTCTGGCTTGCATCAGGTACAAGTGATTTGTTTTTTTCCGAGTGTAGGACTAATCGGGGATTGAAATGTTTTGCTGACATGGTCTCTTGAAAATACAAACTTCAAACACAACGCAACTCGATATTGTCTATGAAACTTAATTGCAGCGAATGGATAAATCGATTCAATTTAGCGACTCTGCTGTCCGTTTCTTAAACCAATCGAGTGCTGACATTCCTGCCATTGCATTGTCAGTCAATCGAAATTAGAGAGCATTGCTCCCGCAACTGGGGATTCCCCCGCCCAATGGGGCGCTGCTTCTTGCCCTTCGACCACCACACTCGGGCCGGGCTTAAGAAATTATGCGCAAAGTAAAAGGCGCTTAAGTGCACAAAATAAAAAGTACGGCAATGTTGTGTTGTAATGTTGATGAGGTTGACGATGTTGCAGGTGACCCATGCTCAACCATCCTCGAGTCCCTGTTCAACCGAAGGACTGCCAAGGCAACCCTGACTGCTTGCTGTGCTGTTTGCCATTGTTCTCTCCGCTCCTTCTTCTTCTGGTTCTCTGCTTCTGTTTCTGCTTCTTGGGTCTAGGGCTGCAAGGAAGCTTAAACAATACATAGAAGGCTCACACAATTATTTATGCACGTGTAAGGTATGTGAGCATGCATGTAGTTTGCTTTGCTTTTTAAATAATTGCAAAACATGACTAAGATTTCCCCCCACAAGTAGCATTTCATTCATTCACAGTTTTCCCCTATTACGCGTATTTTCCCATAAGTTCTTGCTTAGGGTGAAATATTTTTAAAGCTAAGCATCGCTTACGCATTCAAGTAGTCCCCACAGCTAATCTCCTGTAGCAGGTACTTTGACCCCATCGGGCAAAACTACTGTAATGAAGACTATATATTGGTATGATGTACAAATAAAGCCTGTTTATATTTCCCTATTGTACAAATGGGCACCAATTGTCCCGGAAAAGGTCTATCAAGTAGTGCAAGTTACAAATGTGTGTAACACTCAGAAGGAGGCGGAAGTTTTGTATGAAAGTGTATGTATTCTTGATAAAGAAGTCGATCTGAGTCGATATAACCATGAGTATCATCAATCCACGCTGTAAATTATATTACAATGGAACAAGAAACAGCGAAGATATGCCACAGACAATTTGATTGAGCATTTTGAGACTCTTTTATGAGGGTTTTTTAGGAGCTATGAGCGCTCATTTTACTATCCAAAAGGAGCGATTTTTTCCATGAAAGACGTCGCGTTTTAGGAGGGCGAATTTTAGCTCAAATCGGACTCTTTTCGGACTCCTTTAGGAGGGTGATATAAGTGTACTTTCACCCTCCTAATGAAGCACATAAAACCCTCCGAAAAGGCTCCCAAAAGTTACCTTTTTGGGCACTTAAATCGCCTCCTAAAGGGCTCTTTTCGGAGGCATATTGGAGTGCAGATTTATATGGGAAAAGAGCACTAAATAAAAGTCAACCAGTAATGACGGAGCTACAGTCGGACGCAACCGACTGTAGGAGACCCTGTACTTTGCGTTTTCTTCGCTGTTTCTTATCTGATCGTAATGTAATTTACAGTATCGGTGGAGATTGTCATATACTACGTACATACCATATCCTAAGTCATTATCTGTTAAACTGTAGCTTTAAAGCTGCAAACTGCTGCTAATTTGGTTTTTCGGTTAGCGGAGAAATGAGAGGAATTATCAAAAAACTCAAACTAACTTGATCTGATGGCTGCATAGGAGAACATAAATACAAAAAAAATGGTATTTCTAGCTCTTATAGTCTGCAAGATCTAGGTGGTTTCTGTGTCTGATCTATCTTCGCTGTTTCTTTACCGTTTGTAATGTAATTCACAGCATTGACGGATAATGCCAAAGGCTGCGTGCATGCCAAATCCCAAGTCTGTTGCTTTTAAACTGTACTGTTGTGGGATTTACATACATTTAAAAAAAATTGTTTGTTACATAACTTCGCTGTTTCTTGTCCGATTGTAATGTAGTTTACAATATCGACGGATAATTCTGTAGGCTACGTACATTCCAAATTGCATGTTTGTAGCTTTGTTATTGTGGCCGCAGTGGCACATATACGCAGTTTGAAAAAGATTGTCTCTTGCATATCTTCGCTATTTATAATTCAAATCATAAATAATCATATAGCATAGATAAAGAATACCATAGACTACGTACATGCCAAATTACAAGTCAGTAGCCCTATTATTGTGGTTGCTGTGGCGCTTATTGTTTTCAAAATTTTTGAGATAGGTGTAGATTTTTGATGATTCGCGGATGAAGGAAACGAAATATCTAAAATCTGAAACAAACTCGTGCTGCTTACGATAATAGAGAACCTTCATATCAAAAAATGGTGTCTCTATCTCTTTTAGTTGCTGAGATCTAGGTGTTCATACAGACGGACATGGCTATATCAACTCAGCTCGTCGTCCTGAGTCAGAATATATATACTTTGTGGGGTCTACCACGCTTCCTTCTGCCTGTTACACACAGCTGTCATTTGCACTAAATTAATAGACCCTTTTAATTTTTTAAAGTACAGGGTCTAAAAATTGTATTGATTTTATACTTATTCCATTTATAATACTTCATTTTTAATAAAACAAAAATTTCGCACCCGCGAGCTCTTACGCATCGCCGCAGTGTGTAATTGTTTTGTTGTTTTTATAAGTTATTTTTTTTAAACTATACCTGTTGCGCTCGTGGGCATGAAATTTAAGAAATTTAAATTCATTTCCACTGCAGCGGGTAGGTACGTTTTTTATTTATTTTAACTTTCTCTTTGTGTTTGTATATTTTTTAGACCCTTTACTTTAAAAAAGTAAAAAGGGTCTATTAGTTTAGTGCAAAGAGGAAATGTGTGTAACACCCAGAAGGAGGCGTGGCACACCCCATAAAGTATATATATTCTTGATCAGGACGACAAGACGAGTCGATATAGCCATGTCCGTCTGTCCGTCTGTCCGTCTGTCTGTCTGTCCGTCTGTCCGTCTGTCCGTCTGTCTGTCCGTCCGTATGAACACCTAGATCTCAGCAACTATAAGAGCTAGAGACACCATATTCGGGATTTAGATTCTCCTATTTCGCGAGCAGCACGAGTTTGTTTTAGATTTTGGATACCTCCCCCCCTTCCCCCGCAAACCGCAAAAAGCTACTGCAGCCACAGCTTTAAAGTTATTGACTTGTAATTTGGTACGTAACTAGCTTATGACATTCTCTAGTGGCCCTGTGAGTTTCGTTTCGATCGGATAAGAAACAGCGAAAATATGGAACGGACAATTTGCCGCACTAGGCAGAGGGGGGGGGGGGGTGTGCCTTGCATACGCGGGTAACGAGTGAGCCTCTGATTGTGTTTGTATGTACATATATTAGCAGTAGTAGTAAAGTAAAGGGTCTTCTACTGTCGGTTACGTCCGACTGTAGCCTCCGTCCCACTGATCTGCCCCGTCCCTATATTTTTTTATATCATATTTATTCTCAGTGCAATAATTTTTCATACCATTATAATTTTCGTTTTAGGTTTTGCAGTTTCCCTGCTAAACACAAGTTTGCAAACACACAACACATTACCGGGCACACTGGGCTTTTCACTTGTTTTAATTCACTTCACATTTTTATATAAAAAAAAATTTTGCAGGGGGTCCCTGCTGCTCGGGCGCCAGTTAAGGTAATCCGATGGCACGGGTTACCTTTTCATGATGTTCCAGTTAATAAAACAATAATCCAATGCGGTTAAATCGTTATAAAAGCTTTTATTGAATAAAATATGTTCGGTTTCGTTCTGCTGCCTGATTAAGATTAAGCTTGCCACCCAGAAGTCGTAGCTCGCTTGTTGCAGTTTTGTCACAACAGCAAATGCTACTTCAACGCTGGGCTAGCAGTAACGATGTGGGCGATGGTATTGTGTTGCGCCGTCAGCAGTATTGATGAGTGGGGCAATGGTGTTGTGTTGTTGGCGGCAACGACCGGCTATGCCGTGATGGCTTGCCTTAACTTACATATATAATTATTTAAATATATCGGTGATCCGTATGATCGAAGATCGCCGTGGTCCGTATCTCCTGCGTCAGCTGGTCGTCGCCGGTTGGCTGACGCTGACTGACGCTCCTTCGAAGGCGAAAGTGGCTGGTTGCCCCTCTCGCTATTGATCAGCTGCAGATGTTCGGGGCCTATTGGCTCAGGCGGGGCCGGTGCCGGTCTTCGCACTGGTCTTTGGCTTCACGCATGCGGAATTACATGCTGCAGAAAATAGAGGTCCGGGGCAGTCGTCTGGGCAAACTTCTGGTCGTTTCGGCAAAGGCTTCGGTGTATTAGGTTTGGTTATTATTGTTTGTTTTATAACTTGTATTTTATTTGCTGAGTGAGTTGTGATTTGTGGACTTTTTTTGTTTTATCCTCCTTGTCGCCTTGTATATTCTTTGATATCTGTCACGGTCGCCATGTAGAATATAATGTCCATATCAAAGGTTTCAGTTTAGTTTAGTTGTTGCTCCAGTGAGCGTCTTTATTGAATTCAATTTTGGTTCTCTTGGCCTAAGGCTTGCTAGCTGAGTATCATAATGTTTACTGAATATGATAATGTCGTCAATATAAACATAACAAATCTTACCGATATGTTCCCTCAATACGTCATCAATCATCCGCTGGAATATAGCGGGTGCATTTCTTAACTCAAAGGGGAGGCGTAAGAATTCATATTTCCCGTTTAGGGTAGAGAACGCTGTTTTGGCAACGTCAGAATCTTTCATAAGAATTTGAAGAAAACCTGAAGTTAAATCTAACGTAGTAAAAAATTTTGCTTGACCCAAACTGGCTAGAGTAGCGTTTATGTCTGGGATCGGGTAGGTGTCAGGGATTGTGACTGCATTTAAGAGTTTCAAATCAATGACCATCCGAAATTGCTTTTCACCATTTGGTTTGGGCTTCTTAGGAACTACCCAAACCGGTGAATTATAAGGACTTTTGGAAGGTCTAATAATACCATTCTGCAAAAGTTCTGAAATCTGCCTGTCTATTTCTGGTATCATGTTAAATGGATAAGAATGGCTTTTAGCATAGACTGGCTCTTCTGTGATAGTGCGAATCTCTGCTCTTACGGTAGTATTTACCGTTTGACCCGGAGTTAAAGGCTGAAAAAGTTCTGAATATTTTTGGATTAAATCTTCCAAAAGTTGTTTTATACCCTCGGGGTGTTTCTCGTCCAGCAAAAGATGAACATTTGTAGATTGTCTGGCAAGCAAAGGTATCTTAATGTTTGAGTGAATGGTTAATACATCGTTCTTGCGATCTATTAAAGCATTTAAATCTTTAAGTGAATCATCACCGATAATATCATCGAAAGAATGAAACCCAGGGAGAACGAAAAAATTTAGGACTGTGTCATTTCCCACTGACTTAAAAAATTTGCCTGACAAATGGTGCGTGATTTTTAAACTACCCGCAGCATACTGTACCAGAAAAGGGGTGAAAATCGGGATGCTTCCGGTGGCCAATTTGGGGCTTATGAAATTCTTGTTTGAACCGGTGTCTATCAAAAATTGTAACTTAGCCCCATCCTTGGTATCATACTTTAAGTATGGTACGCTGGAGAGGCGTCGGGTATAAAATTTAATTTCTCATCCCCTTGACAAATAATATTTTCATCACCCTCTTCTGTAGGCGCTTCCTGTGGAGAATGCTCTGCGTTACCCATTTCGACGGGCATATGCTCGTACTGGAGATTATTGTGGGATTCAGTTACGAATCCATTACGGTTGCCGGAAAATTTTCGTATGCATTTGACTACATCGGGAACTCTGTCCAAGTCAGTTAAGTTGGTCCGGTGTTGGGGCTGTATATTCGGTTCGGTATATTAAGGAAGTCGTGGTGTGGGTTACTAAGTTGCCTGATTATTTGCGGGACTTGTGCGTTAATAGTTTCTGCAACAATACGCGAAATTTGTGAGTTTACTTCTTCTGAATTCATATTTTTATGCTTTTCTACTGGTTTTACAGGGTTTATATGAAGTCGAGGTGGTCTAATAAGGTTATTGGCATTTGTCATAAAGTATTTAAGTAAAAGATTGTGAGTCAGAAATTGTTATAAATTTAAGAACTTGGTTTATTGTTAATTGTTTTATGACAGCACTGTTTGACAAGTTTAAATATGTACATATATTATGTGGATAATTGTGTTT
>JAWNNJ010001558.1:0-146618 GCA_035045125.1 Hypselothyrea guttata
TTAATTTGTAAGCAAAAAGCGGTTGCTATTCTTTATCTACTCGTAATTTGTTTATAATACTTAAAATTGCTTTTCGTTTTTTGTTTTTTTTTTTGTCTACGGCTTAAAATACACATTCAATGTTTATTTTTTTGTGGTTTTCTCTTTTTATTTGAAATGGTTGAAAATTTAAAAAATCTCTACTAAACTACATTAGAAAACTTTAGTTTTTTCACTGGGGGGGTTTATTTTTTATTGGATGCGCCAATTGAATTATGGCGATCCTTTAGTTACATAGTCATTTCGAATGTGTATAAAAAAAGAAATGCGCTGTTTAAATAGATTTCCCCGTTTGTTTCGTTGTTGTGACAAGAGTTCGGGCGAGAAGCTTTTGGAAATTAAACTAAATTGCACATTGAGTTGAATTTTGAACGCAGATGAATTATTTACAATATTGTGTTCCCTCGTTCCTTATGAATATGTACAGCAACACATTTAAAAAGAGAGATATCCTAATATCTAAACAGTTTGAGAGCGTTTGCGAGTTCATTGAAGACATCAAAAATACCATAAGTGTTTAGCTGCCGTTTCTAAAGCTGCTAAAAGCTCTTCTAGTTAACCATCCTAAAGCTGCTAAAAGCTCTATTAGTTAACCATCAGCGTATGCGATTCCATGGGAGCTGCCGAATCGTAGAGCGTATCCGTGTCCTGCGTGGGTTCGCCCTGCAGCTGGCATTGATTGGATAAGGTGCCAGCGCCACAGTCACAAAAGAAACTACAAAATAAAAAGGGTTTACTATGGATTTGAGTAGGGATTCATTAAGTTTGGCTTACCGATCGTGTCGTATGAACTCCACATCGTGCCCCGCATGGCAGTTCTTGATGCAGTTGACGCATATGGCATTGCGATCCGTTGTGTTGCACGTCTGGCAGCGATAGAAGTCGTGCATGGGAAACGAGGTGTAGCTGCTGATCTTGTAGAGACATTGGCCACTCGACACCGCCTTCTCCACCTCGTCCTCGTTGTTGAAGATGTTGTTGCCACGCGTCAACGGCTGCACACCGCTGGCCAGGCACAAGCCGCCAAACTTATTCTTAAAGATCTGATTGTGTTCCAGCGTTGCTGTTGCATTGTTGGTGATCTCCACGCCGGCTGCTTGGCCATCATAGATGCGATTGCGCCGCAGGATGGGATGCGATTGCGTGGATATCAATACGCCAGCTTGGGTATTCCGGAAAATGTCGTTCTCCTCGAGTATGCCCTTGCCGCCGTTGAATATGCAGATGCCGCCATCGCGTCCATCGTAGATCTTGTTGCGCTTCAACGTGGGATTCGAGTCCGTTTTGATCCAAACCCCGGCCATGGCATTGTCGAAAATCTCATTCTGTTCCAGGAGGCCCAGGCCACCGTTATAGACCAGCACACCGCCGTTTTGGCCACCCCAGATCTTGTTGCCCCGTATAACCGGATTGCTGCCAGTGCGTATCTGCACGCCCGAATACAAATGATTGAAGATGTCGTTGTCCTCCAACTTGCCGTGTCCGTTATCATAGAAATACACGCCCACCTGCTTGCCGGAGTGGATGCGATTCCGCCGTAACACCGGCGTACTGCCCGTGGTTATCCAAACGCCAGCCAAAGTATTGGAGTACACCTCGTTCTCCTCAATCAGCCCCTGGCCCTTCTCGTGCACATAGATGCCCCCGTGCTGCCCATGATGGATCTTGTTGTGGCGCACTATCGGATCGCTGTTGGTGCGTATCTGTATGCCAGCCAAGGCGTTGCCGTAGATGTTGTTGTGCTCGATCAGGCCACGCCCCTCGCCAAAGATATACACGCCCCCCTGGTGGCCATTGTAGATCTCGTTCTTCCGTATGGTCGGGTTGCTGTTGGACGTTATCCAAACACCTGACAGACAAAAAGCGGTTAATTTAAAAACGTATTTTCATATTATAGTTCATTGAACTCTCTTCAAATGTTGAATTCATTATTTTATTCACCTGCAAAGTTATTCGAGTGTATGCGATTCTCTATGAACTGTCCCAGTCCATTCTCATGCACATAGATGCCGCCGGTCTGTCCGTGGTGAATCTCGCACTTGACCACCGTCGGATTGGCCCCCGCCTTCACCTCGAAGCCAGCGATGCGATTGTTGTGAATATCATTCTTCTCAAAATATCCCTGAAAATAATGTGATTAAATGCGATTAGAAACAAGAGCTTAAGCATTTAGCAGCTGATATTAAAAAAAATAATTAAGTTTGCGGTTGACTTCAGTCTTACTCTCGTTGGCCCAACTCTCTATGGTCGAACTCTCGCTTGCCGAACTCTCGCTTGCCCAACTCCCGCTTGCCCAACTCTCGCTTGCCGAACATTCTTAACTATCGCTGGCCCAACTCTCTCTTGCCGAACTCGCGCTTTCGGAACTCTCGCTGGCGTAACTCGCGGATGCTTAACTTTCGCTGGCCTAACTCTCGAATTATTAAATGAATGTACTTGCAGGTTGAATTTTTATTAATGATGCAGAAACATTTGTTCGTAGGTTAATAATCTATGTTGAGTAAAAATTTCACTATCCTATCTTTAGTACACAGAGCGTGAGAAAAGAATACGCATTTTTTTGAGTTATGACACTCTTGAAGTAAATGGGTGATATAAGAGTCGACCCAGTATTTTGCAAAGTTATTAATGTTTTTTTCGTCTGAAAGCGACGTATGTCCTTTTGTCTAGTCTAGCAAATTGTCTGTTACATATCTTTACCGATTCTTATCCGATCGCAATACTATTCATAGCATCGATTAATGCAAATTTCTTGGATTTCCCGGGCTCAATGTGAAATATGAAAGTCTTGTATAGCTTACCATGCCATTCTCAAAGGTAAAGATGCCCACGTCCCGCCCATGGTGGATGTGATTCTCCCGCATGATGGGACTGGCGAAGTTCTTCACCCAAATGCCGGCCAGGGCGTTGCGGCTGATCTCGTTGTGCTCGTAGGTGCCCTGGGCGTAGTCCGTGACGTAGAGTCCGACGTTCTCGCAGTCGCTGATGTCGCAGTTGCGTATCACGGGATTGGCACTGACCCCGCCCACACAGACGGCGGCGCCCACGACGGATGTGGAGCGTATGATGCAGTTGTCCACCGTGGGGGAACAGTTCTCGCCAATGTCCAGGCAATAGTGCTTATGGTGGGATACCGTCGATGTCACCTCCGGCGAGAACTTGAGCGTTAGATAGCCCACATAGGCGTACTTGGCGCCCTCCACAAACATGACCGTGGATCCCGCCTCCCGCTCCAGCACCACAGATTCAGCCACATTGCCAGGCGCAGCTCCAACGAGTGCCACATCCGAGTCGATGAACAGATACTCGCCCTTGTAGTGCCCGGCATGCAGAAAGATCAACGGACCCGGATGCTCTGCCGGAGGCACATGCTCCTCATAGATGTTGGCCAATGCATTGACGCTGGCTCCTCCACCGGCGGCACCATTGCTGGTATTGGATAGACCAGCATTCACATTGCCAGCAGCAGCAGCCGCGGCGGCGACGGCGTTGGATCCGGATGCAAATGCTGCAGCTGCACGCTCCTCCGGATAATCGAGCGCCGCCTGAATCGTGTTGAAGAAGACAATGCTGCGTCCGGCCGTGCGCTTCTCCTGATAGCCGGGACGCACGTGAACGCCGCGATAGAGCTGACGGAAGCTCTCCTTCCACGGATTGGCGTACTCGGACTCCTCCGGCTTCTCGAACACAAACTTGCACAGCTCCGGATTGAACAGCGGCAAATCGTACTCGAACACCGACTGATACAAACGCTTCCACAGCTCCGTATCGTTGGCAATGGTATTGAAGCGTTTGCAGACCAGCGCCAGGCGGCACAGATCCTGCTCCAGCAGATACGAGAAGATCGCCAGCAGCACCTCATCCGCCAGCTCGTACTGCAGATACTGGGCAGCCGTTGGTCCTCCGCCGCTTGAGGGGCTGGCGGCGCTGCCTGCCTCCAGATGGGGCACGGCTGCCGTGTCCGTCTCCCCGCTCTGCGTGTACAGGCGGCGGGAGCGCTTCCTGGCGGGCAGCATATAATTGTTATCCTCTATGGCAGCCGCCGCGCCGCCCACGGGCAAGGCGCCGCAATGCTGCTGCGGCACGGAGCTGTGCACGTTGGGCGGCTGGGCGAGCGTGGCGCCCGTTGTGGGCGCATTGTTAACGGGAAACGTGGCGCTTGTCGACGGCGCCTGCACAATGGCCGATGGCGACGACGAAGATGACGAGGATGAGGCTGAGGATGACGAGGAGGAGGATGACGTCGACGACGACGACGACGCTGTCGATGTGGAGCACGTCGAGGAGCTGGCGGGAGATGTGCTGGGATTCAGGAGTGGAGGCGAACTGCTAGCCGGACCCACCAATATGCCCATGGATGGGCCAGCGCTGGATGCGCCTGAGGCTGAGGAGCACCACTGCTCATGATTGCTCGCTGCAGAGGAAATCTTGCGGCGCAGATCGTATGGCGACTGATGGCAGCAGGAAGTGTTGTTGTTGCTGCCGCTGCTGCTGCTGCTGCTTTGTGTGGCAGCAGATGTGCTAGGAAAGTTGGAGTTGCAGGTAATGCTGTTGCTGCTGGCGCCGGCAGCTGCCGACGAGCTGCTTGCCCCATCTGTCGTGTCCATAATCTGCACGCCAACGTAAGCATTGCCAATTGGATTTGGGTTAATTCCATTCCCAGCGCTTGCTGCTGCCGAGGAGTTGCTGCTGCTGCTGCCACTTGCGGCGTTGCTGCTGCTCGTCTGCCCCTGCCCCTGCCCACTATCAAAGTGCTCCGTGGAGCTGCCAGCAGCTGTGGAGGCAGCGCCGCTGCCGCTGTTCCCGTTCCCATTGTTGCCACCAATTGTGGCAGCTGCGGAGGCTGCGCTGCTGGTGGAGGCAGCGCTGCTACTGGAGGCGGCGCTGCTTGGCTGAGCGTGCACGTTCTGCTGCAGCATGGGGTCCATGATGTTGCCCGAGGGACGATTCGGCATGGCAATGCGATTGGCTCCTTTTCGCCTGGAGCGGCGCACGTAGGAGCGCGACGATGTAAACGATGCACTAGGCATTTTATCTAATACTTGTGCAGCAAACTCAATTGAACTTCAGCTTCAATCCCAAATTCAACTTCAATTTCAATTTCAATTCCAGTTGCACTCACAATTGCATACACACACACACATATACACACACACACACAAGCGCACGCACACAAAAAGAGTTAATTCTTTTGTCTCCTTTCACTTGCAATTGCAATGCATCGCTGCTTAGTTTACCCTCTTAATATATTTATATATATTTAATAAATAAATACATTTGCAATTGCACATTTTGCCAGCTTCATCGTCTGCTCTTCTTCCTATTGTATGTATTTGGCTGCAAGTGTGTGTGTGGAGTTTTCGGGGTTTCTATCCTTTGTTTCTCTCCTTTGTTTTGTTTTATTTGGCTAGAGCAGTGCCACTAGCTGTCACATTTTGGCTTGCTTTCTCGCTCGCTCATTGTTTCTCTTGTCTGCTCTTTGTGCTTTGCTTCGTACTGGCAGCTGAAAATTTCGTTCAGCTTTTTACGCTTTTTCGTTGCACTTTATTCATAGTGATGCACTTTAATTGCATTTAATTAACTTGGCCGCAAACTCAGCTGGCCATTATCTATAACAAATACGAATTTCTCACTTGCTAACAGGGCCAAAAACTACGGAACTGAGCAGGACGGGGCTGCAGTCTACGATGACTTTTCGATAGCACTGCCGTCAAATGGTTATCGATTTAGCCGACCAGGGATGAAAGCACACTTCCCTCACAGCGTTGCATTTTTAAAATATCCGTGTTCTTGCTTATCGATATGCAATCGAATTTTTTCACATTTAAAATTATCGATAAGACCATATGATTTTTTTTTTAATTTGCACAAAGAGATTTGTTTCTTATTTGTGAATGTGTAAGTAATCTAAATGCTGCCTATAATAATTAACAGATAAATAAATTACACTATAATAATTTTTTTTATTTATATTAAACTGCTTTTCAGCTCATTTTAGTTGCAAAATTCTCGAATTTGGCAAAGTGCTTAAATTGTTGCAATTATTTTGTCGAATAATCGATTAGTAATTAGATTAATCGATACCCTGCATTCGATACATGTGAGTAGGTTCTTGTCACAAAATAATCGGTTAATCGTGCCACCACTAGCTGTATTCCCGCCACTTCTAGCATCGAATTGTTCGACATATTGTGAAATTCGCGAATTTGGAAAATTGTTAAAATAACTGCAGATTTAATGGCGCCTATTGCGAGCCTAACCAGCGGCGTCATTGCGGTAAGTAATCCCCCCACCCAACCCCTGTCCTTGCCATTCTCACTGTATAACGACTCTAGCGCATCATGCATGGCGAGGACGTGCCGCAGCCCGTGCTGCAGATCCTGGGAATTAAGCGAATTAACACGAACTCGGATCAGGAGCGCTACAGGCTGCTGATCTCGGATGGCAAGTACTTCAACAGCTATGCGATGCTGGCCAGCCAGCTGAACGAGATGCAGCACAAGGGGCTGCTGGGGGAGAACGCGATTGTGCGGCTGGACAAGTACATGACCTCGATGGTGGGCAAGGAGGGATCCGGCAAGTAAGTGGCAAGGTCTGTGGCATGCCCCAGAGTTTACACTAATCATTCCCCCTACAGACGCGTGCTGATTGCCTCCGAGCTGACGGTGCTGAATTCCGGGGAGGAGGTGAAGAGCAAAATAGGCGAGCCCGTGACCTACGAAAACGCCGCCAAGCAGGATACGCTGGCCAAGCCGGCGCCCGTGGCAGCAGCAGCTTCCGCCAAGAAGGAGCCCTTATACAACAACAACAATAATAACAACAACAATAGCACTCTGAATGCAGGCCTAACGCATCCGATTGCCAGCCTCAGTCCGTATCAGAACAAGTGGGTGATCAAGGCGCGGGTGACGTCCAAGTCGGCGATACGCAGCTGGAGCAATGCGCGGGGGGAGGGCAAGCTGTTCAGCATGGACCTGATGGATGATTCGGGCGAGATTCGTGCCACCGCCTTCAAGGAGCAGTGCGACAAGTTCTACGATCTCATCGAGGTGGACAGCGTTTACTTCATCTCCAAGTGCCAGCTGAAGCCGGCCAACAAGCAGTACTCCCAGCTGAAGAACGACTACGAGATGACCTTCACCGGCGAGACGTTGGTGCAGCTATGCGAGGACGCCGACGACGGCAGCATTCCGGAGATCAAGTTTGATCTGATCTCCATATCCGAGATAGCCGGCATGGAGAACAAAGCCGCAGTCGATACCATCGGCATTTGCAAGGAGGTGGGTGAGCTGCAGACCTTCACCTCCCGCACCACCAACAAGGAGTTCACGAAGCGCGATCTCACGCTGGTGGACATGAGCAACTCCGCCGTAAGCCTCACGCTCTGGGGCGATGAGGCCGTCAACTTCGACGGACACGTGCAACCGGTGATCCTGGTCAAAGGATCGCGCATCAACGAATTCAACGGCGGCAAAAGCTTGAGTGTGGGCGGCAGCTCCATTCTGAAGATCAATCCGGATATGCCGGAGGCGCACAAGCTGCGCGGTTGGTTCGACAACGGCGGAGGCGACAACATTAGCAATTTGGTCTCGGCTCGCACCGGCGGCGGCAGTTTCAGCACCGATTGGGTCACCCTTAAGGATGCGCGCATTCGCAATCTGGGCTCCGGCGATAAGCCGGACTACTTCCAGTGCAAGGCCGTGATGCACATCGTGAAGCAGGAGAACGCCTTCTACAAGTCGTGCCCTCAGCCCGAGTGCAACAAGAAGGTCGTCGACGAGGGCAACGGACAGTTCCGCTGCGAGCGCTGCAATGCAGCCTATCCCAACTTCAAGTATCGCTTGCTGATCAACGTGAGTTTTAAATAGTCGGAAGGGGCAGATCAGTCGGATGTAACCGACAGTGCTTAATATTGTCTGTGCCATATTTTCGCTGTTCGATCATAACGAAATTCATAGCGTCGATAGAGAATGACATAAACTATTTACATACCAAATTACAAATCAACAGCTTGAAAACTGTGGCTACAGTAGGTTTTTGCGGTTTGAAACGAAAGGGGCAGAGGTGTCCAAAATCTAAAACAAACTCGTTCTGCTAACGCATTAGGAGAACCTAAATATCGAATATAGTGTCTCTAGCTCTTATAGTTGCTGAGATCTTGGTGCTCATACGGAAGGACAGACAGACCGACTGGGCTTTTCATGCCTTTCCTCTTAAGGAAATAGACCCTTAAGTAAATAGACCCTTTTGTACTTTTTTAAGGTACAGGGTCCAATTAACGCAAACTTGCAATATGTTTTAAAATTAATTTTTGGTTATTACAGATGAGCATTGGGGACTGGACCTCCAACCGCTGGGTCACCTGCTTCAATGAGGTGGGCGAGCAGCTGCTGAAGCACACGGCTCAGGAGGTCGGAGAGGCATTGGAAAACGATCCGGCTGCGGCTGAAAAGATGTTTGGCGACATCAATTTCTCCTCGTACATATTTAAGCTGCGCTGCAAGAACGAGACCTACGGCGACATGACGCGCAACAAGCTCAATGTGCAGAGCATGACTCCGATCAACCACAAGGAGTACAACAAGCATCTGATCAAGGAGCTCAGGGAGATGACGGGCATCGGGCCTGCCAATTAGGCTGGCCATGTGCAGCGCACTAACCAGAAGTATAACTAGTCTAAGCCACAATTGAAATGTTTAAGAACTCCATTAAATCAGTACGAAAGTAATTCCACAATTCATAATAAATGCGTCCGAATGCGCTACGTCTTAATTTACTTGTTTAATCGTTTAAATGTAAGCTACAAATTGTCCATTATGGCCTAAACTGTTGTATTCAGAACGTTTGTTATTCAGATCATTTAAATGTATAAAACATTTCAATATAACTGGATATCTAACTGATATGTGAGGCACAATCGAACTGTGTCTACTAGAGCTGGCTTCGATCTTTGATTTTGTAGAATCGATCTTTTCGATCGATTCACTTCCAAAAATCACTTTAATCAATTATTTGTTTGAAAAATAAACAAAAACAACTAAACACATAGCAGATCCGTCGATTGGAAGCATATAGTCGGACGTAACCTACAGTAACAGACCCTGAATTTCACAAAAAAAAAAAAAAGAATCGATTTAATCGCTGACAAAAAGAATCGATTAAATCGAATCTTAATCGTGTGAGCAGCCATTTCTCACACCAAAATATATAAATGTTTAATTAATATATAAATATATAAAGAGATCAAGACATAAATAAATAAATACAGTTATAAATACATATAAATGCACATAAAGACATGATAATAACTGTACAAGAATACACATAAAGAATCGCTGGTGCTAAGCGCAAGTAAAACTCGCTGTTGCTATGCGGAGAAATGAACCGTTGCTGCTAAGCATGGAATTTTACCAGCAGCCGACAACGCCTAGCAGGGCCTTGCCGAAACTTCGAGAAAGCGGAACGATGGAAATGGAACGAGGCGTAGATGCCAACGACTCTAGCGGGGCCTGCCGATCGTGGAGGAACACCAGAATCGGAACAACGGGCAACGACACGAAATGGCCGAAGATGCGAAGCGGGGCCTGCCAACGGCCTATAAAAGGAGCAGCAACGCCAAGGGCGGCCAGTAATGTGGAAGCGGAGCTATAAGCGAGTGCGTGAGCGGAGAAAGTCTAATAAATAAGCAGGAAAGCGAGAATTCAGCGGGTTTGGCGAGAGCGAATGCAAGCTGACAATTATACGTGCGAATTACCAACGATAAGCTGTACGTAGCTTGGCAATTGCCCAGTTAGCGTGCCTATACGGGCTGAAGAAGCGAATTTAGCTGAGTTAGGAGAACGAGAAGCTAGAGCGAATACAAACACCATTGGCTGCGTTCACGGCCGCAGCGCTTTAGCTTTGTGAACGGTGCGCTCCATGGCATTTGCATACAGCTGATAATAAATTTGGCGCGAAAGAAATTATTTAAGCAAATAAAATGGGTAGTGATTATTAATTTAACTGTTATTTGTTGCAGTGGATGGCAAGAAAGGAACGAATAGTCCAATAAAGCTGCAAACGGAATAATATAATAATAAATTTGCACTGCATTTTTTGTTTCTACAAGGAATAGTACAATAAATATACAGTAGAATCCGGTTATAACGACGCCGCTTATAGCGTCCGTCCGGTTATTGCGACGAAAACTCGATGGCTTGATTGAAAGGGCCTCCGTTTAGAACGTCTCCGCTTTTAGCGTCAAACCGCTTATACCGACGAGATTTTTCACAATTCAACCGGATATTGCGACGTGCCGAACAAAAAAAAAAACTTTAAAGAGGAAAATTTGATTTCTTTAACAATGCTAAAAGAAGCAAACAAAATCATGGAATTTGTGTTTTTTCAATACGAAAAAGAAACAAAATCATGGATTTTGTCTTCCGGATATAACGACGTAAAATCGTCGGTCCCTTAAAAATCGCTATAACCGGATTCTACTGTATTAAATTTTTTGTTTTGATTAAAAAATTAATTTGTTTTATTTTAAAACCTATTACAAACATGGCATCCATAAAATAAAAAAAATTTTTTTTCTCCTTTCGGATAGTGCGTCTTCCGGATATAACGACGTAAAATCGTCGGTCCCTTGAATGTCGCTATAACCGGATTCTACTGAATATAGAAATTTAAGATTACAAAATGTTAGGTCCAAATATTTGATAATCATATTAAAATAGAATTTTGTACGACTTGCAACAGTCTTGGATGCATAAACTCTTCAAATAATTCATTTTTAAATATTAACCAAGTACTTATTATTTATTTGTTTACATTTTTAAATATAAACAGCTGTTTTCGCTGCATTTTATCCCATGGAGCGCAAAAATTTTATGCTACATGCGCTCCACGAGATTTTACAGTTATGCTACATTTAGGGTTGCAATTTTCGGCCGTGAACGCAGCCATTGTTAAAGGAGAAACGAGCAATAAATAATAATAATAAATAAAAATAATAAATAAATAATAAGTTTCTTTTAAAAAATTATCCATGTCCAATAGTTGCAAAATATATTGTAATATGCACATGTGTTACACATATCGAGGGTACACTGTACCCAACACTACAATAGCAGCAACACATTGTTGCAATATGTAAATATAAACACATAAACCAACTCAGGTGAGCGTGTAGCTGATAAGCAAAATGTATGAAGCAGCTCCGCTGCTTAGCCCCAAAAACTAATTTAATAAAGACATTCGCAAAACCTAAGTTGAACGGCACAGACGTGCCAGCGGTATTTATCCAATATTTAAACATACAACTTGGCGATCTATATCTATTGCTAACCTGTACAACAGTGACTTTGATATAACAATATATGTATGTACTTAATGGGACCCGCCCATATATAGACTTTAAATCTATCTATACATATCGCTCGTTTACCAGAAGAGTGTCATAACTCAAAAAAGTGCGTTTCGAGATAAAAGCGTTTAAAGTTTTCAAGCGCCGTGTATCTCCATACAAGGTGGACCGACATATTCTCTTCTCACGCTGTGTGTATTGAAGATAGGATAATGAAATTTTGACACAAGATAGATTAATATCTAACGAACATTACTGCATCATTAACTCAAAAATCGCGTTTTTTGAGTTATGACACTCTTCTGGTAAACAGGCGATATGTACATCTATCTACATTGCAACAGACGGGCAGACACAATGGTTGCATTCACCAGGTTACCGCTGCATGGATCGCTCACCCGATAACCGATGAAAGCAACCCTGAATGCAGCATAAAATTGCAGCGCATGCATCATAAAATTTTTCTGATTCATCGCTGCTTTTTCCGCTGCATTCATCGATAGTCGATAAAAACAGCTGATTTCAATTCAAAATTGTAAACAAATAAATCAAAAATAACTGTATGCATTTTAAAAATTAATTATTTGAAGACTTTCTGCATAAAAGACTGTTGCAAGTTGCAAAATGTATCAAACGCATTCACCAGGTTACATGGAGCGAAGGGTTGCTTTCATCGATTATCGGGTGAGCGATCCATGCAGCGGTAACCTGGTGAATGCAACCAATGATTAAGCATAATCGACATATCAAGTTATTCTAATTGAGAATATATCGAGCCCTTTGCGCAAAAATATCGTAAGCGAGATTTTTTCGATTTTAATTTGCTGATGAAATTATGTAATTAATAAACCAACTCAAAAATTGCATGAACTTATTCTACGTATTTACTGAAATAACAGCCTGTCAAATAGCGCTAAAACCTTCTGTAAAATATGCTTCAAGCGCTTACGATATTTACGCGGGAATGGCTCGATATATGCTTTGTGGGATATGCCCCAGTTATTTAAACCATAATTATCTTCAATGGGTGCAATAAACGTAAGAAAACAAACTTTCGCTAAAATGCATTTCTTAGACTTCGATCTTGAGCAATTTATTCCATACAAAACTCTGGTTAAAAACATAAATATGCCATACTATCGATAGTCACACTGCATCGATAACAAGAAAAGTGCACTGATAATCTTGCACAATGTATCGAATGTATGTACTATGTATGCATTTCTCATACGTCTCTTGATCAGAAACAGCTGCATTTGTAAATCTTGTTTCTTTGAATACCAAGGCTAAGCTGATAACAATCACAGTTCATATTAATAGTTATTATTATTATTTGACTACATTTATTTCATGTAAGTGTAATAAATTATGAAAACAGTAAATGTGCAGAATTCGGGAATACGGGTTTTGCGTTAAGATCTGGAAGCTTCTAAAGACCTGCGGAGATCTAGAAACATCTAAAGACCTGCATAAAATAAAATAGTTTTTTTTCGTTCGTTTGCCTAGAAACCGGACTTTGGACTGCCTTTGAGGAAGTTGCTTGCAATGGATTTGGACAATAATATTTCGATTAAAAAAGAGGAAAATTTGGATGAAGTTGAAGACGTCAAATCGATTGCCAGCCTTACGCCGGATATGAGAAAAGTGTTCATAAAAGCAAGGGTAACTGCCAAGACTCCAATCCAGTGCTCAGTTAAAGAAAACTCGATATGCTGGTACTTTAATGTCTACCTTATGGACGAATCTGGTGAACTTGACTCCATAATCTTTACCGATTCGGGTAATGATTACGGAAAATTTGATAAAATCAAGGAGGGCAGCGTTTACTATTTCAAGGATTTCGATGTGCAGATGGTGAACAGCCGTTATCGCAATCCGAAAAACAAGTATGAAATTCAATTTTCACACCAAATGTATGTAGAACCAGCTAAAGACGATGGCAGTGCTCCATATGGGAAACCGGAAATTCTACCGATCGAGAAAATAAAAAACTTTCGTTTAAACGACTCTGTAGATACCATTGGCGTTTGCAGCTCTATGGGTGAACTGGAAAGCTATCCTATACAAAACGGCAAATACTTACGTAAAATCGAGATTACCGATGGTAGCGAGGAAAGCATCACTCTAGTGTTGTTTGGACACCACGCCCTAAACTGGAAATTCGATGATACTAAGAATCCGAGTGGTGATCCAATTATTGTATTGGTCAAGAGAGGCCACTACAATTACAACGGCAATATCAGTCTGAATATATCGTATAAGTCATCTTTGGAGATCAATCCGAACATTCCGGAGGCTTATAATTTGATTGATTGGTATCACAATGCTTGAACAATACGAGCTTATTTTGCTTTCTTTTACGCAATATTATATCTGCCGTACCTATTTTTACTATATCAGTGCAGATATAATTATTCCTTCATATTACATAAAAAGATGATGCAATATATATTTTAAATGTTTTATATAAAATACAATATAAAATATCTTAATCGACAATAAAAGTTCATTAATAACTTCTGTGTTTATTTACCGATTTCAATGGGCTTTTTGTTATTCAACTTTTTATTTATATGGGTTTTATTGAATTTTGAGCGTATTGTGAGTGTATCAAAAATAAATATATACTATGTGGGGTCTGCCACGCCTTTTGCCTGTTACATAGATACTTAGGAAGTGATTAACCTTGTTTTTTTTTTTAATTTTTCAATGGGTACAGGGTATAAAAATAATAAATCAAAAACATCTTTTCAAATTTTTGAATCTAGTGTGCTACGACTTCCAACTGTTTTGGATGTCGCTCTAAAGGAGCAATTTCTATTCAGTTTTGAGTCGAGTCTCATATAGTACACATCGGATAGCAATAAAAAAAATATAATAAAAAAATAAAAAATAAAGCAAATATTTGGATTCAAGAGTGCCACGACTTTCAACTGTTTTGGATCCAGCTGTGAAGCATCAATTTTTACGCAGTTTCGAGCAAAGTATTGGTAAGTAATAGCAATAAAAAAAAATAATAATAATAATTTTAAATATACATACATCTAAATAAAGCAACATTTTTTCAGACAAGATTGCATCAACTTTTCCCAGTTTATATCGAATTACAACGACCTGGAGTACAGCACGATGATGTATTTATGCTGTGGAATATTCTGGACTGCTTAGAACAAGGATGAAGTGCCATCCAAGAAGACGCCAGAGTGCAAACAGAAAGAAAAGCCCCAAGCTCAATAAGATCTATAACTCTATAAGAGAGTTATAGATCTTATAGAGCTTGGGGCTTTCCTTTCTGCTTGCACTCTGGCGTCTTCTTTGTGGGCATTTCATCCTTGTTCTGGGCATCATTGGTAGACACAGCATCCTTAATTTTCTTCGTATTCTCATCCTTACACGTACCAGGAGCTTTGACCATCTTTGAGGGACCCTTCGGAGGCGGTACCTTTTCAATATCATGTCATATAATTACTATATAATTGAAATAAATTTTCAATATTCTTCAATTTATAGTATTTGTATTTATATAAGACTTTTATTGATTTCTAATAAATTCATACATTTTTACCCACTTTATATGCGCATGCAAAAGGAGTAATTGGATTTCGTATATATACTATATTTATAAAAAATTGGCTTTTCTTGATTTTTAGTGGTTGACTAGTATTCTCAGTTGTTTTAAAATTGATAAATTTGTTAAATATGGTTATTTGCGCTTCAGATGCGAGTTATAACTAATCTATGTTAATATTTATTTAATAAAAAATTTACAAAACTGGAAAAATGTTGGCGCTATGTAGCTATAAAAGTTGATGTTTGCAATATTTTATATATTTTATATATGCTAAATATGTGTAAATTGTTATTGTTAAAGTAAGAACTGCATTGCACATTTTGTCGGTGTTTGTAAATTGTTTTCTTTTTTTGTTTTTGTTTCTGTTGTTTGATTAGCGTTAGATGTTTTGGTTTAGTTTGATTCTTCAGTTTGATTATGTTTATTTTAGCAAGATTTGAACTTAGTTTATATATTTATTATTGATCTGGCTTAGTAACTTTAGCGACAATTCCACGTTTAAATATATCTGCCTAGCCTAGGCCTATGTAGGGTTTTCTCCTAATCATTTTTAATAAGTTATGCAACCTATTTTTTACAACTTGCTTTGGATTTGCAGCGAGCATTTGGCACCACAATTAACAGAATATTCTTTAAAATACGAAACTTAAGCGTGAACATCGGTTATAAATTATAAAAATTATATGTAATAATAATATCAACATAATGCTGCTGCGATTCAGTGCGTAGCATAGGAAAAATCGGTCTGGGCATGCGCATGAGCTGCCTGATGCACATGTGCATGGGGAAGGGGGTGTGGAAGGGGCAGGGGATGTGGGGCATGATGCGCATGATGACAGCTGTGCTGCTGCTCCATTTGATAGCCAAGAGATTGCTGCTGCAGCTGCTGCTGCTGCTGAGTCTGATGTTGCACGGAGAAGCTCAGGCCGCAGGAGCAATGTTCGATATGTGGCAGCTGTGAGCCGGAGCCGGAGCCGGCGCCCGGCGTGGCATGCACCAGAGCCTGCTCGGTGATGATGGTGGGCGTGGGCGAGGGCGACGAGAGGCAGTCCTGGCAGTAGTGCTGCATGTGTTGCAGCTGCTCCTGGCTGCAGTGGAATGCGGCAGGCGGTGGAGGTGGAGGCGGCGGCGGAGGCGTCTCGGATGAGCTGGTGTCGGAGCTTTCGGTGGCCGTTTCGGTGGCGGTGCTGGAGGTGGAGGTGTATGATGATGGCTTGTGTGGCTGATGTGGCTGATCGGGCGGATGATGGCAGCTACATATTGTAACTCAAAAAGTGCCGCCATCGTGTTGCTGACTGGATGATGCGGATGATGTGGCAGCAGCCGCAGCAGCTGCAGTTGCCTCAACGCTCCCCGCCGCTGCCAAGCCGTTGCCATTGATGGCCAGATGCTGCGGGGAGCTGTAGCCGTCGCCATTCTGCAGCTGCTGCTGCTGCTGCTGCAGGTGATTGTGATTGTTGATGGAATGATTGGGTGAATGTGCCTCGTCCTGGGGCACGAGCAGCCCGTTCGATTTGGGCGGAATGGGCGGCGGTGGCACCGGTATATCCTCCACATCGAACGAGCTGGCGGAGCTCTCGCGTTGCGTTATGTTCAGTGCAGCGGCGTTATGTTGCAACTGCAGCTCCAGGCTGCCATTCGAGCTGATGCGGCAATGCTCCCGATGGTGCACGGTGTTCAGTGAGACGGAGGACGAATCCTCGCTTAGGTTGTTCAGCTGATTCAGCTCTCGGGAGCTGGTTGTGGAGATGCCCGAGTCCCGGAAGTCGTTGGGGGCAAAGCAGACGCTCAGATGGCTGCCCGCCTCCTGCAGATTGTGGGGCAGCGAGTGCGGCTGCTGATCCGCCTCGGGATCATCGAAACTGATGTCCACCACCGAGTACTTCTGGCCATGCTGCTGCTGCGCCGAGTGGCGTCGGGCAGCGGCATCTGTGCTGTTGCCAAAGTCGTTGAATATCAACGGATTGGAGGCGCGCTTGTCCGGCGTAATGCCACGCGGTGGCAGCGGTGGCGCATTGGGCGAACTGTTAACCGCCTGACGCTTCGGCGGCACCTCTGGACTGTCCATGGCCACGCCGTTGCCGACAAAGTTCTGGGAGCGCGGACGATGGGGCACCGGCGGCGCTTCGCTCAGCTCTGCCAGCGGCAGCGTTATGCTGAGGCTCTCCTTGCTGAGCGTCTGATAGGAATTCATCGCCTCCACCGGACGCAGCGTGTCCCCTGGCCGTGTATAGATCTCGTCCAGCTCGTAGACGTAGTTGGCATTCGGTTGCTGCACAGCAGCAGCTGCGCGCTGCTCTGTGGGCAACGGTGGCAGCGGCGTGTTCACAATGCTCTCCGAGGGCTGCCGCTTGAGGCGCCCCATGCCGGACAGGCTCTGCTTCAGCTGCGAGAAACGTTCCAGCAGCCGATTGTGCAGCGGTTGCACGCCTGAGGGCGCCAATTGGCCATGCAGCTCCAGCGCCTGCTCCAGTATCTGGATTTGCTCGAGTATCAGGATTTTCAGACGCTGCACATTCGCCTGCTGGCCGGCACCTTGCGGCGACTTCAGGAAGCTCTCGGAGAAGAAGGCCTCCTGGTATTTGCTAATCCCTCCCATGACATTCGCATCGATCGTGCCCTGCAGCCGCATCGAGAACGGATTGATGTTGCGCTTCGGATCGCGTCTGTACTGCACGATTAGCTCCGACAGCTCCTTGCCAGCGTTGTTGATAATCTCACAGGCGTACTCCACCGGTGTTAGCTCCTGCACGGATTTCTGCTTCACCTCAAACCAGCGTAAGATGCCCGGCAGGGCGCTGGCAATGTCCAGGGTGGTGCGCTCGATCCACAGCGACTTGAACTCATTGTCCTTGTCAACAGGACCCTTGTAGACGGGCCGATCGTAGATGAAACGCGTCACATCGTTCACCTCGTAGAAGCGTGCGATCTTCTCCGGCACCGGCACCATGGCCGTCTTCAGCGCCTGCGCATCGCCCACCGGACGCACGTTGCTGATCTGTATGTACTGCTCCGGAGCATTCAGTATCGCTGCATCCGGCGGAGTATTGTTGGCCAGTATCTGCGCACTGGGGAACTCCGTTTGCAGCCGCTGCGTAAATGCTCCAATTCGCTCGTACTCCAGTCCCCGATATACAAACTGTTTGTTCTGCAAATGAAAGAAGATTGAGTACAGGAAGCTATCAAGTCCACTGGGGTTATGCTTACGCGCACGAACAGCGGCAGACCCATGCCGTAGAAGCCCACCCGAAAGTATTCCGGCTCCGGGCGCAGTTGCGTCAATATATTCTGGAAGAACTTCGCCTCCAGTATGAGAATGTCGCTCAGCTTATTGTAGTCGAAGCGACGCGTCTCGTAGAGCTGCGCCAGCTCCTTGCACAACGGAATGCCCTTCTCCCAGCACTTGCCCTTGTCGAAGTACTTGAGTATCTGCAAGGGAAGAGGTAATAAAATGTTTAAATATATTATTCGCTTCACTCGGAATCCAATCTCCGGAGGGTTACTTTATGTGAAACTCTCGCTGCCCAATTCTTGTTGGAACAACTCTCGCTAGCTCAACTCTCGCTGGTTCAACTCTCTTTGGACGAACTCGCGCTTGCCGAACTCGCGCTCTTCCATGTTCAATTTAACCCTGGTGGATTTGGATTTGGGCTTAAACGGGACGTGTCATCCAAAATTTTAAATAAACTTGGTCTACGCATTGAACTCATCTACCCACATTCCAAAAATGGCTGCACTAGCTCATACAGTTTCCGAGATCTCAGCGCTCATACAGACGGACAGACAGACATGGCTGATCAAAAATATATTACTATATCGAATCCTTATCGAGCATACCTCATGATAAAGCCGCTCCTTCCGCTGCCACTCCGGCTGTCCGCTGTTGTCGAAGGGCGCAAAGCTTTGCGTCTCCCGATCCCAACTCAGCATGGACGCGTACAGCTTGAGCGTGTAACCCGCCTCCGTGTAGTTCTCCGCCTGCAGATGCAGGTTGTGCAGCTTATAGATGTATCTGTGGAGGCAGTTGCAGAAGTGTTGAAAATACTCCCCGATATAGATTTGAATGATACGTACCTCAGATACATTTCCTTGCGATTGATCTCGTTTTTATAAAAGTTCAGCAGATTAACAGTGCAGGTCATGCGCTTGTCCCGATTCTCCTCGCCCTGCATCACGCTGCGGTAGTCCAGCAGGCGCTCCAGGAGACGTGTGACCGAGCCAATGAAAGCCGTGCCTGCATCCTTCCAGTTGGGGTTCTCCGTTTGCACCTTCTCTAGCAGACTAGTTGAGTATAGAAATACACCAGACGTTAGTGATGACTTGCAATAAGGCCCAGACATCGGTAGAAAGAAGCAGAACTCAAAGAGATTGACTTGATAGAAACATAAGGCAAAAAGGCGAGTTGAACTTACACCAAGCTGAGATGTTCCCTTTTATGTATGGCGATAGCAATGAGTGTGAGGTGAGACATTTATACAGACATATATATATACACAGTTTAACATACATATTTACAGGCGAATATAGATGGCCTAAACGGCTACTTACATGGTGCTAAAGAGCTCCCTGTACTCGTCGTCGCCCTTGTTCTCGCTGATCAGCAGATCCAGCTTATCAATCAGCTCACTCTCCACCAGACGAAAAGAACCGCGCGCAGCCTAGGGGAGGAGAAAGTGAGAATTCTACTTGTAGATCAACAGCAGGAGAGGAGTTAAAAATCTCACGGGCAAGCACGACTGTCTTATACCCTGTACCACAGCTCACGCTCGCCCTGACTACTTATGTGTATGGTAGAGCTGGGTTCGATCTTTAATTTTGTAGAATCGACGGACAGACTGGGCTAAATCGATTAGCTCGTCATCCTGATCAAGAATACGCCTCCTTTTGGTTGTTACATACATTCTGACAAAGTTAATAACCCGGTATTTCCCATTTTTTAATGGGTACAGGGTATAAAAATGCTTACCTGCTCGCACTGCATCATGTCGTAGAACACAGAGAGCGTGGCCTTGCGCAGCGCAGGCTCTGGCACCAGCGTCACCTCTAGGAATGGACCCACCATCGAGGGTATGAAGTGCAGCTTCTGCTCCCCCAGCTGCGACCACATGCTGAGTATCTGGAAGCCCATCAGCACGCGCATGTCTCCGTTGGAGTGCAGGATCTTCAGTCGCTTGGGTTCCCGGTACTGTTCCAGCTGCAGCGAGGGTTGGGTGAGAAATGTGACCGCCAGACTAAAGTAGCTCCACCAGAGCTGTGAGTCGAACGCCTGGGAGCCGAGAAAACGGTAGACCAACGGCTTGGCAAACTCTTCGAGGGATTTGCGCAGCACATCGTTGGCCGCCAGTTTCATGATCAGCCAATCGTTGGGATACACCAGCCAGTCCTGGGAGAGCAGCTCCTCGTAGACCAGCAGTGATTTGCTGAGAAACTCCTTGAGATCGCGCGGATCTTTGTTGGGCGTCAGCTCGTCCCAGTAGCGTTTGTAGTGCGTCTCGTCCAGCAGCTGCAGCAGCCCCAGCAGACATGCCACCAACTGTGGCAGCACCGCATTTGATCCCTCCATAATAATGCTAATGGTGCGTATGAGTATACCCAGTATATTCTTGCACAGCGAGTCCAGATCATGCTGCAGCGTATTGGTCACTTTCTCACGCTGTTCCCGCTGCAGCTCATACAGCTGCGTGAGGATCTCCGACAGAATCTCAGCACAGAGACGCAGCTCATCGCGTCGGCTGAGATGCATGCGCAGATGCTTGCAGGCCACCGAGAGCACCACAGTGCGGGAATCTGCAAAATAGAGTTGGATTAGATCTATGATCAGTCGGACGGAAGGCTACAGTCGTACGTAACCGACAGTAGGAGACCCTGCACTTTGTTTAGAACCATCAATTAATTCTTAATTCAAGCTAGTTACATACCAAATTACAATTCAATAGCTTGAACACTGTGACTACAGTAGTTTTTTGCGATTTGCGGGGGAAGGGAAGGAAGTATCCAAAATCAAAAACAAACTCGTGCTGCTTACTGATTGGGAAAACCTAAGTACCGAATATGGTGTCTCTAGCTCTTATAGTTGCTGAGATATAGGTGTTCATACGGACGGAGAGACAGACGGACAGACATAGACATGGCTATATCGACTTGGCTTGTCATGCTGATCAAGAATTATATACTTTATGGGGTCTGTTACGCCTCCTTCTTCTCTTTGTACTAAGTTAATAGACCCTTTTCTACTTTTTAAGGTACAGTAGCTGCCTTACCGTCTTCGTGAAAGAGTTCGCCGGAAACCAGATCCTTCACAGCATGCAGCTTGGCCTGAATGAGGCGAATCGGAGCACCACGTGGTATGGCGTCCAGCATGTTGCGTGCGAGCATGCCCAGTTCTGGGGCGGGTAGCGTGTCCTTCAGCTGTTCCAGCACCACGCCCGTGGAGTTCAGCAGCGCCTCCTGCGTGGGAATGATGACGTCATAGGACGGCACCGCCAGCATGCCGTTCAGAGCGGTGAACAACGAATGCAGATCCCGGCGGAAGGAATCCTCGTACTGCCCACCGGTGGCTCTGGCGAACAGACGTCGCGACTGGATGAGCAGCTTGAAGATGTACTCCAGGGAGCCGAAGCATTTTTGAAAGGGATCTGGATGCTCGGCCTTGGTCATGAACACGGCCATGTGCTCCACGGAGGTGATGAGACCCTTGTAGACCAGCGCGGCGGCAAAGTGATTCTCAATGTACTCGTTCATCACCGGACGAAAGTGTTGGAATTTATTGCTCTGCAGCAGGCTGAAGATGCTGACCAGGACGTGGAAGACGAGACCGGAATGCTGTGTGCTGTTGCCCTCCTCGTTGGAGAACATGGCAAAGAGCGCATCCAGCACATCCTGCAGGAACTTCACCAGCTCCTCATCATTCAGCCGCAGCACCCCGGTCAGCGAATCCTGTATGGTCTCCGGATGGGCGCGCCACTGCAGCAGCGATAGAAGATCCGCATTCTGCGTCAGCTTCGTGGAGCAGAGCAGACTGCGCAGCACAAAGACCTCCTTGGAGCTGCGACTGAAGCAGCCGCCGCAATCCAGCTTCGCCTGCGCATCACGTGGCCGGCAGGGCAGCCGCAAATAGTTGCCAGCTTGCAACTTTGCGGCATCCTCGCACTTGTAGACGTAGAGCTCGTGCTGGCCATCGCCCAAGGTGGCGCCGCTGGTGTCCATGAGGCGGGCGAAGCTAAAGGCAAACAGCTTCGGCTCCGACTTCTCTCTCGTGGAGCAATGCCGGAACTCGAAGCGCACGTGGGCGGTGGCAAACTTGTCGATGGGCACGCTGAGGCGCAGCATCTCGTTCCAGCTGGGCGCGTTCTGGTGGTAGAGTATCATGGAGCGATATTGAGGCAGCGCGTCCATGCCGGAGGCGCCCCACAGGCAGTCCGCCAGCACATTGCCAGCCACGTCCAGCACCAGCACGGTGATCAGTATATTTTTACCGGTATTCTTGCCGCCACGCTCGAACTCGCCACGTTCGAGGGACAGGAAGAGATCGTTGCGCACATCGCCGGGCATGATGACGTCGGGAAAGCCCATCTTTCTGGTAATGGTTGTGCCCTGGAAGAGCAGCGGCTGCTCCTGCCGTGCCTGCCCCAAACCACCGTGCAGCAGCTTCAGCGACACCACAATGCCCTGGATGCTCTGATTGCCCGGCTGTATGGGCGAGTATTTTCCGCTGGACTTCTTGATCATCAGCTCGGGCAGCAGATGGAAGTCCTTCTCCTCGCTCTGGTACAGCTTGAAGTTGTACTCCCGCTCCTCCGACGACTGCTGCTCCAGGCTGCTGTCGAATTGACAGATCTCCGCCAGCGAGAGCACGCCCACGCCAAAGGGCCGCCGATAGGTGGCGCCAGCCGGGCACGAGTTGCTCTTCTCAGTCTTCTTGATCGAGTCGGATTGTATGATCTTGCCCACGCGCATAACCACAGCCACCAGATGCAGCTCCTCATTGAGATCGGCGGCGCCTGCAGCAAAGCCAAGATAGAGAGTGAAATGATCTTCTAAACTCTGCCAGGCTAGAGACTTACCCAGATCTGTGAACACGGTGCAGTTGCTGTGCAGCTTTTCAATGTAGTTGGAGAAGCCGTCCCTGGAGATCTTGACCAGAAAGCGCTCGGACAGCGGACGCATGCGATGGCCATCATACAGATAGAAGTAGACCTCGGCATCATCGCCGCCTATGCGATGTCCAAAGTCTCGCATGCAAAAGTACAGATGATGACTGAGAATCTTGCGCTGCGTCTTTCTCCGCAGCGTGCCACGGCTCTGTAAGCAGCAGGAATCTGTTAAG
Organism: Hypselothyrea guttata; assembly: GCA_035045125.1. Classification (NCBI taxonomy): domain Eukaryota; kingdom Metazoa; phylum Arthropoda; class Insecta; order Diptera; family Drosophilidae; genus Hypselothyrea; species Hypselothyrea guttata. The sequence continues at coordinate 23,284 of JAWNNJ010001558.1, forward strand.
GATTGGCTGTAAACTAACAGCATTTACTTACGGATGAGGCCTTGGCATTGTCCGCGCTGCTCACGTGCACATTGTAGAGCTTCACGATGCCAATGCCATGCGGATCGACAGCCAATGGACCCACTCGAGGCACCAGATCCAGACCCAATTTGCTGCAATGGAAAACGAAAGTCTGCGTGAGTAATGAAGCTACCTCAAGGAAATAAGTATATGTGCACACTATTTTTAATGAAAAAAATTATTTAAACTAAATCAATTCAATTAAAGTTTATTTTATTATTATAGTACTTAGGACTATAAAACAGGAAATTATTATATTTATGTTTATGTTAGATTAAAGCAAATCCGAGACTGTCTAGAATATCAGAAAGTAGCCCAAACTATTGGTGGCCCTCCACCATGAATCCTCTTATGAGGAGTGTCCCGGAATTACCTTAAATCTCTCGAATACTTATGGGAGCCGTCGGGTCTATCTAAATTAAACTTAATATCGTCAAAAAAATCCACTTTGTGAAATTATTCTGTCCAAAACATATATTTTTCAGCATATGGCATACGAGCGGTCAGGTGGCATGGCAATACGCCGGTATAGACGTCCGGGAACCATATCAAACGTTCTAATTTCTAACTAAAAGTTTATGTCCAAGCTTCCTAGATGCATTACGCTTTAAATTAAGCCCAATTTCATAACAAGACATGTTTTTGTTAATTTTAAGGAATTTAATTTCTCGTTTTCCCCTGCCGTAAATGTGACGCTCGATTTTGCCGTAGGAATCCGGGTTTTTAGGGATATTAGTTGGTATTATAGTGCAGGGACACTCTAAAAACTATTTCCTTAATTGTATCACCTCCATAATACAATTATTTTATTCGAAACCGATCATCAAATGATAAGTGCTTATCACGCGGCATATTTACCCAAAAAACTGTTTTTTTGTTACAAAGCAGCATCATAATATATCATTATTATCCTTTAATATACTGTAATTAACGTATTTTGTATAAAAATCACAAATTGAATCAAATTTAATTAAGTTAAAACGGACGCGCGCGTCCAAATTGTAATTTGCACATATACTTATTTCCTATGAAATTGAAATCGCGCCCCACAAAATTGTGATAACGGTACTAAAAATAACGGGAAAGGAAGAACTTGGCATAATAATCTTTAAAACCAATCTTGATAACAGATAATTGCATACTAACAATTTATTTTCGATTCCGATTTACACAAAATCAAACACTTTTTGTAAATGCACATATACTTATTTCCCTGAGGTATAAAAACTACTACAGTATCCAGGGGTGTTACAAATTTATTTATCTAAAACATCACTGGGTGAGGGGCATGAGTTCTAAAAAACTTATTACCAATAATTACCAATTTTTCAATTTAATTAATCTAATTTAACTTAAATTTTTAAATTAAAATCCTCATACTGCGATATGGAGTTTGGTTTGGTTACACTTGATAAAATAAAAATTAATTTTGAACATAATAAAAAACTACAAAGAAAACTATTTCAAGGGGAACACCTTTGTTGACAAATAGAATCGACAAAATATAAATAACTTTGCCACTTAGTCACGTTCCCAGTGGTCGATATATCCACATATATCCGATATGGAAATGAATCAAGCGGAGACGAGCGGAAAAACTATCACAGCCCAAGTGAATTTGACGCATTCGTTATTAATTGCCGCTGGGACTCGATGCGTTTGGGTATTTCATTTAATTTGGTCAGTCAGCGCCATGCCGCTCAGGAAGATCATTAATCACCCGGCGTAAACATAACGAGAATTCCATCTCCAACACGTAGAGCAAAATGAAGTGAGGTGCGTTGTGTGGACTCTTGGCTTAAGCACTATTTAACTGAGTGCCAACATGCTTTATGAGGTACAGCATCATATAATTCCATGGAAAACTCAAGTACCACCGCTAACATAACACTGAGTTAACCAGAAGAGGGCGGGCATAAGTAGATATGGATATAGTTTATAGACTTGTAAGATATACGGTCAAGCGAAAGTTAAGGTTAAAATTAAATTTATAATTTAATTGTTTTCATACTTAACAGATTTCAAACTAAATTAGCTTTGATTTAGACCATGCTTTCAAAGAGTTCTATACGTATAAGTATATTTGAAATTTGTCAAAACAAATTTGTTGTATTTATTAGCCCTTAAACAATCAAATGGGTTAAAACAGGGTTATTTTTTATTTATTTATTTTAAATTTTTTATTAAATTTACACACCCAAGAAATGAAGATTTAATTCTAACGAAAGTATTTAAACTAAGCCAAAGTGATTAGAATTAAGCCTTCATTTTTACTGCGTATCCTAAACAATTTAATAAAAAATCTTGACCCATTTATAATACATTACATTTAAGGCTACAAAACGTCAATTGTTTTTAATGATCTGAAAATAATTAAATTACATCCATAGATTAATTCAAAACCAGAATGGGCGGAGCAGATCAGTCGGACGGGCCCGACTGTAGAATACCCTGTACCCAATATTTTAAATATAATTATATAAAGCTGTCATACAAAACGTAGCAGCAATTCTTCTTCTTCTTACTGTGTTATGTGCGCCAGCTTTAACGGCCGCGCTGCTAGAGGGCGAGCGAGTTGCCGCCTGCAATATTGTTTCGCTAATAACTCCTGTGTTTATCAACCGATTTCAATGAGCTTTTCAGGATAGTTAAATATAATGAAAGAGAGTATATATTCCAAATAACAACATTCTATGTTCAATATTACGCTTGTTATTCGGTTTTTATCGATTAAGGCGTAAATGGGGCGTGGCATCCAAAATGTTATCAAAGCCTCATCTGCGTATGGCATAGACCTACAAACTACTGAAAACAGAATTATTGTAAATAGCTCAGTGTCTCTTAAATTGGCGAATGTATTTTATTTTATTCATTGTAGGCTACAGGGGCGTGGCATCCAAGATTTGAAATAAACTTGATCTGCGTATGGTACACACCTTTCAAAAGAGATCAAAACGGCTTCTCTAGCTTCTGTAGTTTAGAAAATCTCAGCGTTCATACAGACAGACAGACAGACAGACGGACAGACAGACAGACAGACAGACAGACAGACAGGGCTAAATCGACTCAGCTCGTCTCCCTGATCAAGAATATATATAGTTTGTGGGGTCTGCCACGTCTCCTTCTGCCTGTTACATACATTCGCACAAAGTTATTTTTTTTTGTTTTTCCCATTTTTCAAATGGGCACAGGGTATAAACATTATATTTCCTTCTAACAATTTAAATAAAAATCAAATAGAATTTAAATTTAATCAATCAAAACTGAAAACTCTTGTAAATATTTAAGAGCTAAAACACCAATATCGCGTAATTCAAGAAGTGATATTCAATATAACACCTTATATGCATTGCCCAGAGCCATATGCTCGATCTATAATTTCGAAAAGACAAAAAAACCGAATTTAGATTTAAATCTAAATGGTATAAACTTGATTTTGTTAATACGTTTTTAAATGAGATGCTATTATAATAATGTTGAGAAACCTGCCAAAAAGCCAAACAGCGCAGACAGAGAGATTTACATGGTGATGATGGTCAGAAGGCGGAGGGGTAAAGGAGGCGGAAGGTTCTCTCGCCCGGTATGACGCATAAATTTTGGCTTACAAAGTTGCTGCTAGTCATGCGGTGGCTTGTTTCTGATTTTTATTTTCAACTCTTTCTATACCCTGTACCCATTGAATAATGGGGAAAACAGATTTAATAAATTTTTAGAATGTAGGTAACTGGCAGAAGCAGGCGTGGCAGACCCCACAAACTATATATATATTCTTGATCAGGGAGACGAACTAAGTCGATTTAACCGTGTCCGTCTATCCGTCCATCCGTTTGTATGAACGCTGAGATTTCGGAAATTATAAAAGCATTGAAATTGGTTAATAAACACAGGAGATATCAGCGAAACAATATTGCAGGCGTTTTCTCACTCGCCCTCTGGCAGCGCGTGGTGAAAAGAAGAGGAAGCATTGCTGCTACGCCTCGCCAAATAGTTTTATAAAATTATATTGAAAATACAGAGAACAGGGTATTCTACAGTCGGGCCCGTCCGACTGATCTGCACCGACCATTCTGGTTTCTTGTTAGCCAAGTCAGCCAACGAGGCACAGACAGAGGCAGAGACACAGTTGGGGCAAGCTCAAGCTCAGCCAGTAAATGGGTTCACGGCATTCCGGTGGCGCATACGAGACTTAACCTGGCCAGAACAGCAGCAGCAGCAGCAGCAGCAGCAGCAGCAGCAACAACAGCAGCAGCAATATGTTGCCGACGTCGTCGTCGTCGTTGATGTTGCTACCTCGGCTACGCTTGAGTCTTTCTACCTGGCTTACGCAGCGAGCGAGATGGCATGCTGACGAGCGTCTTGGCCAGGCTCAGAGCGAACGCGTTGGTCAGAGCAGCGCAAGAAGCCGTTTTGTTGTTAACGAGGCCTAAACGGCTTTGCGCTTGTTGTTGTGCCTCATCCAAAGAGAGCGGGAGAGCGAGAGAGCGGCAGAGAGAGAGCTTAAGCGTGAGAGAGCGCTGCGAGCATCAGCATTTTGGAACCGGAACTGTTCAAGAGCAGAACCAACTCAGAGAGCGCGCTCTCTCGCTCTCCATCTCTCTCTCTCAATCGCTGTGTGTGTGTGTGAGCGTGTGTGTGTGAGCCACCTCTGTTACGCCTTAAACTGGGCAACTGGGAGCTGTTGGAGTTGACGTGACCAAAAGAAATGTCTGCACCACAAAAATGTATCTTATGGATACAAATATGAAGCTGAACACGCGTGCGAATGCCACATGCCTCCTACCTGTTGCCCGTTGCTTGCCACATGCCACACACAGTAGCAATGGCAGTAATGAACGCTTTAAATCGTTTTTAATTAAGTGCGGCAACAGGTGAGAAAAGCATCCACCAAAAGATGTGCATAAAATTTAACAGATATGCACAAAATTCTGTTCGATAAACAATTGAGGAGTGTTGAAAATCTATAAAGATATGATAAAAGATACGCGACATAACACGACACGACCCAACGCACCAGATGCGATAGAATAGCAGAAAAAAATTAATTATTTACACATCGATAAGCAGCAACTGCGACTGTCAACCACAAAGAAGCAACAAAAGCAGCAACAGCAACACGAATCGAACGTTGTAGATATTGTATCTGTATCTGCAGCTCGTATGCGGGGCAACAGATACATTTTTATCACAATCACACATGCCATATATCTTGCGTTTAATGTCTTTATAAAAGGTGAAACTGCCAGCGTAACCCGAGCAACCAAGCTCCACAGACAATAATCAAAAGAAAAAGAACAGAAAAAAATATAAACAAATAACTGGGCAGGACATGCCGCAACAGCAGCAAGCGTTTCGAAATGCCATTTCATTATGCCACAAACCAAGATCGGCTGAGTCATCTTGGCAACAAGTTGCAGCAACAGCCTGGCAACAGCTTGCCTCTAGCCAACTTTACAAATTTTCTTCTTTTTCGCTGCATGCAAATTGATCTACGAACTGGCAAGAGAGTGTGTGTGTATGACTGTGTGCATGTGTGTGTGTGTTCGTGCAACCATCGTTGCATCCACAACCCAGCGACACACTTTAACCCTGGCCTCACTCGGTGCAAACCTCTTGAACCGCGCTTAGATGCAGCACCCTACAGCCTGACAGCGATTATGATTTTAAATAAGAGTCATCTGGGTTTAAGATCTTTGCTCGAATACCAAATTGCTATAAAAATATGCAGATATTTAAATGGATATTTCAGTTTTACAGTTTTTTAAAGAGTTATTTTGCCATTTTTAAGCCATACAAGATAGTTAATAGGTAACAGACTGCGAAATCACACATTCTGCAGTTAATACTGATAGGGTTTCTCTGGGTTTTCCCCAATCCCTGCAGTAAATTTCATTGTTTTATTCTCTTGCAATTTTATTCACAGATATCTTAAGCTTAAACTTTAATTACATTCTATTTATACCCTGTGCCCATTTGAAAAATGGGAAAAACAGGGTTAATAACTTTGTCAGAATGTATGTAACAGGCAGAAGGAGGCGTGGCAGACCCCACAAAGTATATATATTATTGATCAGGGAGACGAGCTGAGTCGATTTAGCGATGTCCGTCTGTCTGTCTGTCCGTCTGTCCGTCTATCTGTCCGTTTGTATGAACGCGTCAATTTCGGAAACTACAAAAGCTAGATCAGCCGTTTCGGTTGCAATAGGTAGGTGAATTCAATACGCAGATCAAGTTTGTTTCAAATCGTTGATGCCACGCCCCCTTCACGCCCAATAATCAATAAAACTCACACAACCTCGTGTTTTTTAACATAAAAAGTTGAATAACAAGCGTAATATTGAACATAGAATGTTGTTATTTGGAACATAAACTCTCTTCTATGATATTTAACTATCCTTAACTAAGCGCATTGAAATCGGTTAAGAAACACAGGAGATATTAGCTTCACAATAGTTGAACTTAAAAGTTAAAAAACAAGCGTAATATTAAACATATAATTTTTAACTATCGATTGAAATAAATTACAAGTTGTTGATATTAATTTAAAAAGTATGGTTCAGTATTACGTTTATTTTATTTAAATTTGATTGGGAATTTTAGTCTCGACTGTTGGGTTCTGTGCAATTGAAAATTGTAACAACAGATCTTTAGAATAAAGTCAAAATTTGTCAAAACTAATTGCACGAAATTGAAACAAAGTTAATAAACCTGTTTCGACCCATTTCACGGGTACAGGCTATAAAAAATTACAAATAAGCTGGCACGTTTAAAAGTTAATTTTAATTTTATGGCTTTCAAGATCGATTCTGCTCTAGTCCCACGATCGTTTTCAAACGATCTTTCCATTCACCAAATTCTGAGACAAAATTGTTGAATCGAGCTGAAAACAGGCCAAGATCGAATAGAATTGTTTCGGTTTCAGTTTCGGTTTCGGTTTGGGTGTCGGTTACGATCTCTCGACTCCAGCAGCAGGTTTCTTATGAAGCAATAAATTCCCAACGCTGTCTGCGACAATGTGGAGCGACCAAACAAAAGATAATTTCTGATCCAGATACTATATTGTACATCTAAGGGTTAGGGCTAGGGTTTGGGGTGTGGGCTAAGTAAATAAACGCCAAAGAGCGCGCAATTTGCCTGCAAGCGCCCGATCTACCTGTATGGCAATGGCAAGGTTAGAACTGCGCCCAGGTAAGAAATTCGAGTGCGAGGGTGGGCTGATAAGTTGATAGTTGATAAGTTTATAGTTGAATTAGAAGGCAAAGAATCTCCATGCACACTGTGCAAATTACTTTTGATCTCATTGTTTAATTTCGTTTTTAAGAGCAGAAATCTTATTAAGCCAAAATAATCGGACTAAAATAAAAACAAAAAAATCAATGTGACGGAACTTATTCAAACCTTTCGTAATATCGGCTAATAGGTTGCTCTATTCAAAAAAATACGGAAACTATAAAAAAAATGGGTTTTTCTTGTCGAGACAGATTACTTATCAGCCCACCCTCGTACACAGCGAATGCAATCTGAGCGCGATTTCAAGTCGTGAGCCGGAACCAGTTGCGATTGTGATCATTCAACTGGTTCCCAGAGAGCGAGAGAACGCTCTCTCTCTGCTCGAGAGAGTGTGTGTGTTTGTGTATCTGTGTGTGTGTGAGGCAAGCGATAGCCAAGCTTGGCTGCGGCTGGCTTCAAAATCAGTAGGTTTTGGAACGCCGCTGAGCGCAGCTGCACATTCAAAGAGAACGGTAAACGCAGCAGCTCCGACTGAACCACCGAAACTGCAGTTTCACACATACACACAGCATACAAATACAAATGCAGGCACAGCTGAGGCGTCTGTCTCTCCAAATATACATATATTTATTTGTGTTTGTGTGCGTGTGTGTGTCGACGCAGTCTAAACAAAATTTGCAACAACAACAATAATACCAAATACTAAAGTAAAAAAGCAGCGAGCGAAATTAATGAGCCGCAAAGCGGCTAAAACGAGTTTTCAAAGTGTCAAAAGTGGCCATAAATCGTATGCGAAATGCCAAATTGGCAGGAGCAAAAGAATCACTTAAATATGTCGGTGCGCAGCGGGGTGCGGCGCGGCAGCTGAGGCAAACCAAAGTTGCAGCAGCAGCAGCAGCAGCAGCTTGCTAATCTTGGTAGCAAAAAAAAAAATGGAAAAAAGAAAAGAAACGCCAAGAAAAACGGCAGCAAAGCGCAACAGTGGCAACACACACACACACACCCATACAAGCACAGTGGAGCTGGGCTCTCTTGAGTTGAACAATAAAACAAAAAACTTACAAAAAAAAAAAGAAAATACCTTAAAACCAGTTTTTTGAAAAATTTATTGAAAAAGAAAAAAGGCTGCCGCAGTCGAAGCGAACGCAAAGAATTGAAGTTGAAATGAAGTGCGGCTCTCTCTCGCTCTCGCTCTCTCGGGCGCGCTCTCGCTCTCAAAGTGTGTGTGTGTGTGTGTATTTGTGTGTGTGTTTAGGGCATAAAACATTTTGTGTGCAGGGCAGAAGCTGCTGCACTTTGAAAAAGGAGTAGCTGGCGCTGCCGCCGTCGCCGTCGCTGCCGCTGCGCAGATGCACATACAATTTGACTTTAATTGCAATGAGTGCGACTGCGACAACTCTACTGACATGTGCTTGTGTTTGTGTTGCTCATAATACTATGTGTGTGCGTGTGCGTCTGCGCGTGTGTATGTGAGTGTGTGTGTGTTTGAGAGTTATGCTCTCCTAAAGCGAAATACACACATTTAAATTAAAGATAACAACAACAACAACAACAACAACAACAATGGCAGCAGCCACAACAAAAGCAACAAGACGAATTTGCATATAAACAAAGCGCCAACGAATTTCATGACATTGCCTCAGCATCGAAGCGGGCTCCTCTTCTGCCCTCACAACTCCCCCTTCCCACACCACCCCCCTCTACACTCCACACACTCTCCACATACGAAATGAAAACAATGCCAAAACAGAACCTGATCTCGATCTTCTGATCGCATTCGAGCCGTTAGCTTATATAAAACAAATATACTATATACTCAAATACACTGTTAGAAAAATCAAGAGTTTTTATATTCGAATTTTAAAAAAATTACTGTTCTTAAATGTGCAATAAACTAGAAAACTCTTATTCAAATTCTTTAAATTCTTCTTTCTACTTTCATAAATTAAAATGTTAGTGAATAAAATAAATTACGATTATTAAATTAATCATTATTTGCACCTAATAAATCCCGTTTTGCCTTAATTATTCTGACTTCACTTAAGATTCTATTTCGGTTTTTGCCTGAATTTTAGAACAAAAACAGCTTCATTTAAGAGTTTTCTTTTGTAGCAGGAATTGTTATTTATTTTTCTGAGTGTACATATATGTATGTTTCTGCTCGTGCCCCCAGGGGCAGCAACAGCAAAGTGAAATTTATGCGTGGGTTGACAAAGCTTTGGCTCATTTACCGGTTCTGCCTTTAAGTCCTAACTTTGGTCTCTTTTCGTGTCTCTTGCTCTGAGGCCATTCAACCGACGTAGTCAAAGATTAGATTAGATCGTGAAGGTACAAAGTGGAAGAAGAAACCAGAGATCTCTTATAATTCTGTCTGCTTTCGTAGAAGCCAGAATTTCGGCAGTCTACACTTCACTTAATTGTAAGTGCGGCTTGTTGGCGCGATAAGAAGTAAAAGCCAGCGGAAATGTATTAGAAATATGTCACGTCGTTGTGTTGCGCCAGATAACACACACACACACACACATATATATATATATATACTCCTATTCATATACAAGCAATCTAAAATATAGCCCTAGGGGAATAGAGAGCAAGGTCTCTAGCAGTACGAACCTCATCATGATTCATGATTCGTTGTCAAAATCGTACAGATTCAAGTTGAGCTTGACGAAAAGTTGTTACTGTGGTTCAGTTATCGATGTTTTTTTGACGATGTTTCCCGAGATTTTTCGAATTTAAACATAGATGGGTTGAAAACATAGGTTGTTGGTTTTTGTTTACAAAAAGTATAGACCGAAATGACTTTTTTTACATTACATTTTTCACTTACATCTATATATAGAAATATAATATAAAATTGATATAGAAATAGGTTTTTTTTCTTGATACATTTTCAGTTACAATGAATATTATATTATAGTATATAGTAAAAACATCAATGACTTCACTAAACCCTATATAACTACTTTGGCTCCACTGTGCACACTGCCTCTCTAATTGCATAATCATGACATGTGCCTAATTACTATTTCCTTTCTCTCACACTCTCATTCACAGTTTAGTTTATATAGTCAAAAACAACGGTTTAGAAAGAACAACCAGACGCAAAGAGCAACAAGATGGCGGTCTTTGGCATGGTCTCGGCTGTGTCCAGCTTCATCAAGATACGCTATCTGCTGGACAAGGCTGTTATCGATAACATGGTGTTCCGCTGCCATTATAGGATTACCACAGCCATACTTTTCACCTGTTGCATTATCGTAACCGCCAACAATCTGATTGGTAAGTAACCAACACCTATTTATGTTTATACAATATGCATTTAACACCTGCTTGGCTCAGCACGAATTCGATCGCTGAAATGTGTGAAATTAGTGCAATCCATGCAAATGAATAACCCATGAATATACGTGAATGCACTCGTACTCAAACAAATATGCAAATACAGCAAGAGTTGCAACCGACATTCGTTGCAACACGAACGCTTTCTCAACTCCCCAATGAATCATCTGAATCCCGATCTTAAGCCAAAAACCACAATAAAAAGTAAAACAGCTTTTTTCTTTATTTTAAGACCGTTCCACTTCGTGCGTTGATTTATGGATAAAAGCCCAATGTCTCCGTGTTTGTGCATTAAAAGCAACACACACTCTCGCACTTCAATCCAAATATTGACAATTGACTTCTAGGAAACTCCGCAGTCCCCCCTCTTCGACTCTTTCAGTTAACTTCACTATTTAAACAGTTGTTTACAGAGGGGAGAGGCAACAAGTTGGGTTCAAGTTCTACTTGGCACAGCCACACCCACAATACGAGACATGCTCGTTGCGCCCACATAATGTAGAATTCAGAATTCGGAATTCGTAAAGTCAATTTGTTTCAAAGACTGTATGTAGATTGTAGACAATTTGTGGCATGCATTGCCTGAGATTCAGATTGCCTTAATGCCACTTAAGAGGCATATGATGAACGACATTTGACTGTACTCAGATCGCAGACTAGACATGGGGGTCAAGCTCCATTTGCATATGAATTCTATGCGATAAAGATTCATTACACTAGGCTGTAAGATTAATTTAAACATTGAACAGATATAGCTTAGATTAGGTTGTTACGATGGAGGTTGTTACGATAGAGAAGATCTATTCCTCCTCTCACATAGGTCTGAGAAAATGAGAATTGTGTAATCAGAACCAACAATTGGTTGGGATGAAGGTAGAGAATTCTCTTTTGGATTAATCTCAGAAAGGTCTGAAAGATCGGAGAGGAAGTGAGAACCAAGAAAGAGACTTCTTCCGAACAGTAACAAAAAAAGATGATCGACCGTTTCTTAATCGCGAAAATTCTTACAGAAGTTATTGTCAATATAAGATATGACATCTTGATATATCTCTTACATTTTCTAAACAACATTAAATCAATTCAATGTCCCTCAAACCTCTTAAGTACAGGGTTTTAATTTGCGGACTATTAATTTACATTTGGTTTATCCATTGTCAACTTTTCAGGTGATCCGATAAGCTGCATCAACGATGGCTCCATACCGATGCATGTGATCAACACATTCTGCTGGATAACGTACACCTTTACGATACCCGGACAGCAACATCGACAGATTGGCACGGACGTGGCTGCTCCTGGCCTGGGCAATGAGTACAACCAGGAGAAGCGCTATCATAGCTACTATCAGTGGGTGCCATTTGTGCTATTCTTTCAGGTGAGTTAAAACATACCTCTAAGATGTAGCTAAACATATAATCGTCCGAAATTTCTTGTGTTTATGCGTTATAGGGTCTGATGTTTTATGTGCCGCATTGGATCTGGAAGAATATGGAGGATGGCAAGATGCGCATGATAACGGATGGATTGCGCGGCATGGTTACGGTGCCAGAGGATTATCGCAAGGATCGGCAGGATCGTATTATCAAATACTTTATGGATAGCCTCAACTCGCACAATGGCTACTCGTTTGCGTACTTCTTTTGCGAGTTGCTGAACTTTATCAATGTGATTGTGAACATCTTTATGGTGGATAGATTTTTGGGCGGTGCTTTTATGTCCTATGGTACTGATGTTGTCAAGTTCTCGAATATGGATCAGGATATGCGCTTCGATCCGATGATTGAGGTCTTCCCTCGACTAACCAAATGCACATTCCGTAAATTTGGTCCCGGTGGTTCTCTACAGAAGCACGATACGCTCTGTGTGCTGGCACTAAATATACTCAACGAAAAGATCTACATTTTCCTGTGGTACGTACGATTATCTGGATTAGTGAAATGTTTTACTAGATAGTAGACTTTTCCTTTGCAGGTTCTGGTTTATCATATTGGCCACAATCTCGGGCGTGGCTGTGCTTTACTCCCTGGTGGTGGTCATGATGCCCACCACGCGCGAGACCATCATTAAGCGCAACTATCGGGCCGGTCAGCGCAAGGAAATCGCTGGTCTTGTTAGGCGTTTGGAGGTGGGTTCTATACATAGACAACATGGAAATATTTTGATATTAATAATGTTTGTTTTTCAACAGATTGGCGACTTCTTGATCTTGCATTTGCTTAGCCAGAATCTCAGCACACGATCGTACAGCGATATGCTACAACAGCTCTGCGGCTTGCTGGGCGCCTCACGTACGCCCTCCGCCCCCTCGACGCTCGAGATGAATCCTATAAGTCATTCCATGTATCCGCCCGTTGAGCCTTTCGGTGGCAAGGAGACCGAGACATAGGCCCATTGCAGCATATGGCGCTAATATATGATTTCAATGATTTCTCAATAATAATATTTGTAGACAGAGATATGAACAGAGTCTTGTAGCAGGTTTTCTAGGTGTTTTAATAGGCTTTTAGGCTTTTCAATAATATATATATATATATTTAATAAAAATCAGCTCTAAGACTGTTTTAAGCGAATGAAAGATCAGCAGCAATCTTTAGCAAAATTTCGATTCTATTCCCAACTGAATTTGTAAACTTTCGCGGCTATTGGGAATGTTAGCAAGCAAGTTAACAAACAAAATCATAAAAGACAGTCAAGTGAAGGTAACTAAGAGAGATAACCGAGAGAGTAATTTACACACAGGCAGACCGTGCAATTTGTAGGTTGAAAATTGTGAATTGTGGAAGATATTCATTATCTAAATCCGATATATGCTTATAACATACAACATGTACTACATTATGATTTGTAACTATTTGTAACTGTAACGTGTTGTAACGTTGACGTTAACGTTATCAATCATGCGCCATTTAAATATATACAATATACACATATACAATTTAGTTTAACCCTAAGTGCGATAGTTTTGCTCTTTACAGCGTGTCACGCGTGGCACGCACAAGCTCACGCTACGCTAATCTACATATATCAGAGAACCACATGCTTGTACACCTTATCTGTAGTAATCGAAGTATATATATTAGATCAGCATCAAGCTATACTTAACGAAACGCTCTCGCTACATATATACATATATTTTTGTCGTAACGTTTAGTATACAAATGTATGTAATTTTAAGCAATTTTGTTTATAACAAAATTATTGTGATTATTGCTAGAAAAGAGAACACATTTTACATAAACAAAACAAACTATCATAATTTTTAAATTGTAATAAATACGAAATACGATTCTATGGCATTGCCTCTTAAATTTTTTCGATATGAAACTTCGTTCAAAGTGATATGGGGTATACGAAGCGATCAAGTCATTCCTGACTCAATGTTCCAAGAGTTCTTCTAGAATCCCAACTATATATTTAATGTAGTATTATCAGTTTGTTCTTTTCAAGTAGACTACAAAACTCAGCTTGACTTTATCAAGTTTTGCATGTGAATAACACATTTTGTTGACGTCTTACTTAGCTCCGATTCATGTAGCGGAAATTGTTAGGGTTATTACGTAATTTGATATTTTTTACAAATTTTATGTTTTTTTTTAGCAGAACATTTTAAGAAATAAAATCTTACGATTTCCAGTAGAAATTTTACTTTAGAGGTTATGTGTGCTTTTCACAGTCTATAACTTACCGATTACCCCAATCGATTTTCGATACCACCACCATTTGTAGCTCGATTGTTTGATCTTGGGTCATGGTGGCGCTTAGCAGCTCCCGTCGACTTTCCAATATGGAAAACATAACCTTGCGCAGCGTTTGGAATTTATACGACTCACGATCCTGGAGTATAAAATAAAATATTATTTTAATTGAGTATTTAATATCTGAATGGGATTACTTACCACATAGAGGCGCTTCCAGATTTCGGACCATTCGCGTAGCACCTGCGTGCACTCAGCGACGACAGGATCGATTTTGGACAGGTCCTTGATGTGTATATAGGTCTTGGGGAACACGCCCACGGCGCGGGACTTACGAGGGCAGGACCCACGATACCAGTGCTTGCACTCCTCCACAATATCCACCGAATCGCCCACATCCAGGGGCAGGCCAAAGCGCACATCGCCATGCCAATTGTGTATGGCTGTAAAAATATAAATTTGTTTTTATTTTTTATTTTTTTTTGATAAAATATAAAATTGTTTTTATTCATTTTTGTGAAAATATAAAATTGGTTTTATTTATTTTTGTATAAATATAAAATTGTTTTTATTTATTTTTATGATATACTGTAATTTAGTAATTTCTACCATAGTGAATTATAATTATTTCATCACATATATATTTAGTCCTATTAAATAGGGTTGTCGGGATGAGATACAAATGGAACGCAAAGATATTCATATGAGTTGCAAGTTCGAGATGGAGTTGCAACCAGTTGCGTCTTGGCCCTGACATTGTGTTGGCATTGGGGATGGGGGATTGGGGGATTTGCCGCAATTAAAGCGCTCCCACCACGAGTGGCCACTTCAGCATGCCACGAGTGGCACAACAACAATAAATACTTCAACTATAAATAGGCAAATGGCTTTGGAAACAAAATATTTATAGGGGATGTGCGCTCGTGCACTGCAAGAAATCGTTGTCAACTTTGAAATAAATAATGGAAAATATTTAATTAAAATTTACAAAATGGGGAGTATCATTAGAATGATTTAAATACAATTCTGTGCAATTTATGAATTTAATATTAATTTGAAAATTGATATGGTTCAGCAATTTTGGCAACTACTATAAAAGCTAGAGCAACCAATTAAGAATCTATACCTCGGTAAATAACTTCAGCCCTTAGTGAACATCATAGAATAAGAGATATAAATCTATATTCGTAAATTCTGTCTTTGGTAGTTATTCATCAATAATTCTGTAATTTTATCAAAAACCGCCCATTATCAAGAGAGTTGTGCTTCATCAAAGTTTTGCTTATCTGATATGCATAGAATTAGAATGCCTTGGAATATTTCTGCAAGTGTATCTGTGCAACATGAGGCAGCAGCAGCAGCAACAAGCAGCACTTGGCAATTGAACACTTGGCTTTCAGGCAATGAACAATAAAGGCTCCCGCTTGAGTTGCAGCTGAAGCTGAAGCTAGAAGCGTAGCTGTTGCTGGTGTTGTATCTATAGCTGGATGCCACAAGAGAGAGTAAGAGAGAGAGGGAGACAGAGAGAGAGAGAGGAGAGAAGCTGCTGATAAGTAGAAGCATAAATCCGCAACGTGGCCACCAATAGCAGTCAATTACAAATGCGAGGCACGCACTGAAGTTCGGGCGGCGCCGCAAGACAACGGGAGGGGAGCAGCGGGTGTAGGTGTGTGTTGTAAGGGCAGAGTCGGTGCGTGTGTGTGCGTGTGTATCTGTGTGTGTCGTGCTGAAAGACAAACGAGCGAGCACGGCATGAGCATATCAACGAAAGGAGCTAATAAAACGCAGAGACAGACAACAGACGAAAGCAAAGAAGAGACGTCTCTGGATGGGGCAAGTGTGTGTGTCAGTGTGTGTGTGTGTCTGTATCTGACTGTCTGTCAAATGAAATGCTTCATCGCGATGAAAATGGGCAAACTGCTTCCTGTTTTTCATGTTGCTGTTGCTGTTGCTGCTGTTGCTGTTGTTGCTGTTGTGCTTTATGCTTGCCTCTCGGCTGCTACTTTGGCTCAACAAGCCGCAAGTCGCAGCTTTGCAGCCGGCTAGCGTCGTTGCTGATTTAAATGGATTCCAAGCTGTTAAATAGCTGAAATTTTCATAATTTAAATGACGCCGGAGTGTGGGTAAGCTTGCAGCGAGCAGCACTTCAGCTGCCACAGCCAGGCACTCCAACAAATGAGCACACACACACACACAATTGCAGAGCGGAAGGGGCAGGGGCAGGGGCAGTGGCAGTGGCAGAGTGGCAAGCAAACGTCGCACTATTTAGGTCAGTCACATTAGGCAGGCGTCAGGCTGACAGGCAAAAGCAACGCCCCACATCCTAGGCTCTGCTCTGCTCTGCTCTGTTCACATATATCTCGTTCATCCAAAGCTGAATCCAGCCACCCCTTAACCCCTCAACACCCACCTCAGACCATCCTCAGTTTAGTATATGCCATACAGACCATACCAACCCCATCCGGCGTCGGGCATGAAAATAATTCTAATGAGCAGTTTTTTAGCATTTGCAGCAACGCGGCAGAATTTCTATATGAGAAATGAGAAATAGTTTGGATTGGCAGCAAAACAAATACAATAAAATATTAAATATCTTACGCTGGCTTTTTGAATTGTATGTCTTATAAAGACAAATGTATAAATGGGGTTTTTCCACAGACAAAGGCGAAAAAGAGAAAAGGCAGCAGAAAGTCCACAATGTCAACAGACGTATTAAAATAAAAAACTCGTTAAGCCAAGTGGATGCAAAAAACAGCCAAAGAGAGCGCAAACAAAACAATAAAACAGCCAAAGCAAAAGCAACAAAAAATAAAAAAAAAAAAACAAAAAACAGTAAAACGAAATTAAAGAGACTGCAGCTCAGACGGCGCAGTCGAGAAATAATTTTAAATTAAATAAAAGAACGACTGCAGTAGCAAAGCAGGAAAAGCCCCAGCACATAGGATAGTCGGATAGACAGATATATAATATATACATATATATCTACCTATATATATGGTTGCTTGTAAAGTAGCTGCAATAATGCAGTCTGCTAAAAAGCAGCCTCTTCAAAGGCATGCTCTTACATAAAATTATATAAATATTATCCTGTAATAATATTACATGAGATTACATCAATTTTTAACCTCAATAAATAGTAAATAATAATCATTTAGTTATGTAAATTTTAAAATTACTAGCTTTAGCTTCTAGGCTTACAAAACTTGCAATTTACTTAGTATTATTCATTGAGAAAAACAGCTGCGGTTTAGCTCGACTATTAAAACTAACGATGCAAATAGTAAATTAATATACTAAACATATGTGCATATGTTACTATAAAATATACAAACTGACCTTTAAAAACCACAACAATAATAGATTAATTCTCAAAACTATATTACATTTAAGCTCATGCAGTTCTCTGACAGTTTTAACTAATAAACAGCTCTAAGCCCAAGTAATTTAGTCGCTAATTTGAAGGCCTGTTAACGTTTAATAAATGATCTAATTTGCAAATGTATTTTATTTAACTATACAGTAAGCGACACAAAAAAAGCCGCACTCTCAATATGCACACATTTCTAAGTTTGGAGGCCTGGGGTTTCCATAATTGTTGGTCAAATCGGTTGATAATTTTTTTTTACAAGTTAATGGAACATTTTTAAAAAAAAGCCCATTTAAATTTTTAATGTTTTGTTTGTTTTTTATATTGAATTATTTTGTTTTTCAAATCTACATAAATTTTACAGTTTTTCTGTTAAAATGAACTTCTTAAGTACAAAATATATATTAATTATGATAACATCAAAATTCAACCAATACCAATTTTTTCAGAAGAAACTTAGAAATGTGTGCATATTGAGAGTGCGGCTTTTTTTGTGTCGTTGGGTGTAGATATTATTCATAGTTAGTATTCATAATGCTACAAAATAATTAAAGTTTATTAAAGTAGGCTTGCAAGTTGAAGCTTTATATTAAGTATAATATATCAGACTTTTGGTTTAGTTTCGCTTTTTATTGGATTCAGCTTGATTTTATTAATTATATTTTCTTTTTTTGTAAAATTATAAAATTGTTTATTTAATTTTTATGGTATTCTATTACTGCAATGTAGTAATTAATTAATTATATTGAAAACAAAGATGAAGCTTTTGGTTTTTGAAGCTAAAGACTGAAAATAAATCAAATATTTTGAATAAAATATATTTAAATAATTTTAAATTAATGATAGCGATTTATCCATTGTAACTACGCTCTACAAAAGCCGTGACAATACCGATATGACCAGCTCATAGAGTATGCAATGAAATTGCTTGGGGAGCCGCAAAGGAGAATTCTCTCACTTGACCCCAGAGTGCGCTTTGGGGCTCAAGAATTTAATTAATTAATTGTGTTGTATGTGGGCAGGGTCAGCCAGTGTTTGGGGAACTGTTAAATAGGTCAAGTAATGACGCCTAAAGAGGGCCTGAATTTAAATTAGATACACATAATGTTGGCTAAATCAATAAAAAACACGCTCAACAGTTGCGCAAATATTAACAGCAATATCTCAACAGCCATAAAGATGAATCATGCATGGTAAACATTTATTTCCTCGGCTATAAAAAAACGAATATTTACTGGTCATCATAGAGATACCATAGCATGCAGCCCACAGGAAATGTGGCCCCGAATGTCAATCACATGTCATTATACTCCAACTAAATAATAGCCTTACTTTTCCAGCCAGTTGCAAGTTGCAAGTTGCAAGTTCCATCCTATCTCTGCGTATCTCTCTCTCTCTCCGGCAGATTTGTGAATATTGTAAAGTTCTCAGCGTTTACTGCAAGCGCGTTTTGACGAGCAGCTTTTCATTATTGCAGCTGACATCATATTTTCATGCTCCCCAACAGACAAACACATTACACATGCTTACACACACCATTACAATCAGTTGCGAGTATCTTGTTCCTATTGAAACGTGTTAGCATGCTGCTGAAGCATGCAATATGCATTGCTCTGCTACCCTGTAATTACGTGTCGCACCCAGTTGTGCATACCAGTTTTGCTGACACTGTAAACTCGAGTTGGCACAGTTGTAAAACCGCATAATAAACGCGCAGTTACAACTTAATCCGTTACTTTGTTCAGATCTTTGCACTGCTAACTACTTCTTTTTGAATACCCTATAATCGACTCCATCTGGAATTTGATTTATCTTCTTTCTCTATGTATTTCGTTGCTTTAAAATATCAAACTAAATTTTAGTTTTTTGACTTATGTAGGAACAAGAAATCGCTTTCTTGGTTCTCACTTCCTCTCCGACCTTTCTGAGATCCCCCATGAAAACTCTCTACTTTTATCATAACCCCTGGTTGGTTCTGAGTAGTAGGGATAAGTCGATGCGGCCTCACAAGGGTTCTTCTCTACATAACAACCTAACCTACTGAAATACCCTAACTTTGGTCTGATTAAGCTTTTCTTGGTATTCGCTAATCGACATTAAATAAATAAAGGGTATCTTTATGTAGCATTTTACATCTGTTTGCTACATTTATGATTGCAATTAAATGCGTCGTAAGTAGTTTTATCTGATATACTAGTCAAATGCGGCATTTTTTCCTTACGTCTGCGTCGTTTGTGCTGCGACATTAAAAAATATATTTAAAATACAAAAATACAAGCAGCCACTGCAATAATTAAACTTCAAGTGAATCTAAAACAGTTTTGAACCTGTTCTAACTTTATAAATTTTCTTTATATTATTTAAAGCTTTATAGTCAAGGTTATCGTTATGTTTCTCGCCTTTTTTATTGGCAAATCATATAATCAATATTAGTTAGTTTTATAGTAGTTTATAGTAATAGGTAAATTTGTATTTAACAAATCGCTTAAGGATAGCAATATTTATGACTCCACTCCAAAATAAACTTGAATGATATATAGTGTCTATTTTTTCCAAATCAAAAACTTTTTAGTTGTCAACCAAATGGATTATATGGATTTTCGGAATCTTATCAAACGATTCAAATCGATTTATTATTGTTGGCTTTAAGTGAGGTACAATACCAGCCGATATTTGAGAGAATGATATAAAAAAAAGGTGGAATCCGTTTAGCAGGGTTTAGGTTAACCACCCACAATAATAAATGTTTATCGCATTGTTGACTGCCTTTTATGTATTTGTTTATGCGCTGTCGCATTGTACAAACAGTTAAATGACGATTGCAGCCACACGTTAATCAATTGAATATACAAAAATAATATGCAATTGTTAACGGCATTTTCCCGAGGGAAAAGCGGAAGCATAAAACGACAGACACACTTGTTAATCAATTGTATGCGTATAAACACGATTATATTTTTTATTATTATTCTTTTTATTATTTACTTTCGCTTAACATTTGTTTTGCTATCGCTTTTGTTTATGTGCAGGTAAACGAAAGGAAAGACACACGCTGCCCTCTTATCAACGGACATGCTATCAGACAAGCTGAGGAGGAGAGAGGAGTACGAGCTTACAGTGAACACCTGATATAATAAACAACGAATTTATATTTAATATTAAAGCGGAATTTAAAAAACAGATTTCTACTCAATAATAAAGCAAGGTTTTTAGCTAGTCAAGTCACAGTAAATTTATTTATATTAAATTATTTTTTCGGAGATTTGAATTATTTCTTCGGCAATTCAGTTACGGTTTGGATTTGTTAGAGTATTATATTATTAATTAAATTGAAAAAAAAAAAATTGTTTTCGTTTTATAAGCTCTTAAGTTTGCTCTATTCAAAAAAAAACAAGGACAATGGAATAGAAATAAATTGTTATATAAGAAAAATGATAAGGTCGAATAAACGGTTTTAAATATTTAGACATAGTAGTGTCACATGATAAAAATTTCTATAGAACTAAAAATACTCCTAACTATTAACATTGATTAAATTGACCTGTTTAGTAATTTTGTTTCTGTTCCGTTCGGTTAAAGGTTTGGTTGAAAGTAAAATAAATTTGGGATATCCTTTAAGAGCTCTGGTTCCACTTGTAGAGAGCCCACTGTACTTTACAGTTAATGTATGCATTTCATGCGTTTACTGCATTTACTTAGGCCACAGAAACGTGCCTCATCCGGCAAAGTGACTGATAATGCCTTCAAATCGGAAGTACGATAAGTTCTACGAGTATACCCGTGTGTGTGTGAATGCGTGTGTGTGTGTGTGCGTGAATGTACGTAGTTAATCATACGCATTAGAGCGAGTGCTCGTAGTGCCCGGGCACAAATCATAAATACATCGTTAAAGACGAATTATGGAAGTGCCACAGCCGAATTGTGGAGAGTGGCAGGGAGTTGGGACAAGGAATGGAGACGAACGGATGGTCGGATGGACGGATGGACACACAAAGTTGCCGCCGAGCATATTAAACAATGAAAATGAATCAATTTTATGTGTTGTGAGTTTGCATAACAAAAAGGAAATACTGCACAAATTTGTGCGACGACTGCCATTGGCCAAATGCATAAAATGAATATTAAATTCAAGTTGAGAACGAATGAATTTGCCCCCTAGTCCAATACTACAACAACAGCAGCAGCAGAAGCAGAAACGGAATTCAGTGGAAAAGGCATCAGCAACATCCGCCCTCTGCGCGTCTACAAATTTTTGTTTTGCCAAAGTTGAGAGTTTCTCGGGGGGCCGATGTCTGTGCCAAATGCTGTGCCACTGCCCGCATGGCCCAACAGCAGCAGCAGGCGCAGCATCTGCACCACCAGCACCACCAGCAGCTGCAGGCAGTGTTGCCAGTTTTCACTCAAGAATAAAAAGCTGCTTTTGGCGGGAAAGGCACGAAAATATACCAGGAAAAATTCAATATATTCTCAAGATTTCTTGTTATTTAAAACTTTTACTGGTTTTAAAATTTTATTTTATTTTTATTATTATACCCTGTACTCATTGAAAAATAGGACATAAAGGGCTATCTTTTTTATATTTAATATAATTTAAATTTTCATTATTTGACTGTCAAGAAACATTTTTACTGCTGTACGGTTTCTACACTTAGTAAATCAAATTAAAAATAAATAAAATAAGTATTGAATCAAATGAAAAAAAAATTGTAATAATTATTTTAAATTAAAATAATTATTAAAATTATTATTAAATTATTTAAATTTTTTACTCTTAAAATCAGAGTTTCTTTACAATATTTTACTGTTCAAATGACAGCAAAAATATCGAATCTTAACAAAAGAAAAGAAGTTTTAATCGTTACAGATGATATCGTGTTTTAATTTATGGGCGTTATAACAAATATCCATCAAAATAATGACTACAGACCTATAATTGTTACTTATTTAAGCATGAATTTTGTAAAAAAACTAACAAACAGGCTAATTATTTTTGAATAACGCTAAAATTTCTGTTTTTTGGCGGAGAAAAAAGCGGATATGGCAACACTGGCTACAGGCAACCACCGAAAACTGTCGCGGACCAACTGCGTAATTGAGAGCAAAAAAACACGAAACAAAGAGTTTGTTTATAAGTTAAGAGGGGAGAGGGGAAGGAGCATGTGCATGGTATGCGGATGTTAATGAAGTCATTGCCCAGCCGTGCAGCACGTGGCAACTCTGGTGCTAACAATGCAATGAGTTGCCAGACTCCGGCTGTAACCCTGCCCGATTGTGCAAGGTTAGGGTGTTTGTCGACGCCCGCTAATGGCATTTAGATGGACTAGCCGAATCTCTATCTCTATCTCCTGAAGCGCACACGAATGCAAACACAACCGACAATTGACAGACTGACAGACTGACTGATTGATTTGTGTAAACTTTGACCCCCTGACATGTCACTAATCATTCGAGTGTCTGTTGCATGGGAACTGGAATCAGCGTTGCCCATTTAGCGCATTTCAGTTTCATTTCAATTTTATTTTTGCCTATCAGATCTTTATCATTATAGATCAATTTAAAGATCAAAAATTATTTTCAAATATTAAATATTAGCTGTATTCATTGATTTTTCGCTAATGGTCAGTTATTGGATCATCGATTAATGGATCAGTAAACTGGTGAATACAATCCATTTATTTTTAATATTTACAGTCGAGTTCCATGGAAATAAAAAGAAATAGCTCTTAAAAATTGTTGTCTCTTTGAGAAAAATTCTTAAATTAGTAACAGCTCCATAAATATTTTTTCCTTCGTTAATTCGTAGTATTTTATACCATGTTATGAATAGTTTAATCTCCTATAAATTTAAATTCTATTTAATAACTTCATCAAATTCGTGATACCCTGTTAATTGCTATATTGCTTTTTTGAGCCTCGTTATAAGGAAATTTCGATAAATGGCCTAATTCGCGAATTCGTAAAATATGTGATCCGCTTGCCATATCGAATAAAAATGACTCGACTGTATTTTGAAGCATTTTTTTTAACCTGAACTTTGAAACACCTGTTATTGGGCATGTTGGTAGCTTATATCATTCTTCATCGGATAATAAACAGCAAAGATATGCAACAAGGAATTTGCTCGAATGTGTATATATTATTGAAACTCAAAGTGCAGGGTCTCCTACTGTACATTGCGTCCGACTGTACCTTTCCGCCCTTACTGCTTTTAAGATATTTTGTATTCAAAATCTAGCTATATCTGGCAACACTGGCTTGAACTGAAACTGCCAGCGAAATTGGAGCAGCATAAGAACAATAACAAATGACATCCAGCGCTTATCTGGCACATGAAGCGACGCAACTGAAGATGCGAGTGTTGCAGCCTCCCTGCCCCCTCCAGAGTCGCCACTCGAGCTTGGCAATTGTCATTTGTTAAGCGTTGCCATTGAGGCGAAAAGTGTGACGAATGCGCAGATAATGTATAAATAAGTACATATGGGAAGTACGTATGTGCGAGCAAGTAATTGTACAATAAACACGCTTAAATGGACAAGAGAGAAAACGCAGCCGAAGTGCGAAAAGTCAGAGAAAAGCAGAGATCTAGTTTTAGCTGCTGGTTCGTGTTAAAAACAAGTTTGGTGCCCACAGCAACCAGTGTTGCCAATATTTTTAGCGAAAAAGAAAGCTTTTTATAGCGGAAAAGCTACTAAAAAATCTTAACAAAATGTACAAAAAAATAAAAAATAAAAAAAAACAGTTAAATTATTCAAGCTTAATAATCAACATGATTTATGCGAAATTTAAGAAAAAAACTGATAAAATGCAAAATTATTTTTTTTTTGTATTTTACAAATTTTCTAGAGATAATTTTTTTATTATACCCTGTACTCACTTAAAATGGCTAAAAACAGGGTTAATAACTCTCCTCCTCTTGCAGTTTGACAAATTTTCTGGCAAATGCTCTTAAAAAACAGCCAGATTTGGCGGGAAAAAAAGCGAATTTGGCTACAGTGGCGGGCATAAGAACGTTGCCACTTGCGCTGTAATTACAAAAGCATTTAAATTGGCAACACCTGGCGCACAGCACACAGCAATTGGCAACGCGAGCAAGCGTGATGCCAGCTTTGTCTGAGAGTGTGTGTGTGTGAGGCAGAGAGAGGGGGGCATAAGTAGCGGGGGATGTGCAAATGAAAACATAAACACATCAAATCGCAGCAGCAGCAGCAGCAGCAACAACAACAAACACAAATCTCTTTGAGTTGCGTCGCTGCCGCTGAATGAAAAGTAACGAAGAGCACGACGTTTGAAGAGCTCAAGGGGTGGGGCGGAGGAGGGAGGATGGCGTTGCCGGGCGCGCTATAAAAATAAGTAGAAAAATCGCTTTTCCGCCTTTCCGGCAGCGCAGCACGGTGGGTGACGTACAGTGGGCCTTGGGTGGTTGTTGTTGTTGTTGTTGTTGTTGGCTGTCTGTGGATGCTGCACGTTAATTCGCGGAAAAAATGGTGAATCAACGCATGGGCAACAACAGCAACAAAAGCTACAAAGGAACAATAACAACAAAAGCGTTTGTAACTGTGCAGCACGTGACGCATAGCGCTGCCCCCCCCCCCTCTCCCTTTACCTAACTTGCAGGGGGTGGTGTTGTTGGGCGCTAGCCAAAAAGAGAGGGATGTGAAAAGACACACACACACATACAATTCTACACTCACACACACACGCACGCATGGAGAGCAGCTCACCAACACATATGCACACACAGAGAAGCGCAATTTTTGAAAGATTTTTGTTTTTTTTTTTTTGTACTCACCGACGCCGTATTTGTTGTTGGATGGTATCCACATTTTGTGCTGGCTTAAAATCCAATTGGAAACTGGCTAAGGCGCAGTCCAAGGCCACTCCCCAAAGCTGCCTTTTTTACGCGTAACTTTCAATGATATTTGCAATTTGCTGAACACATTTTTTGTTTGCCTTTTGCATCTTCTTAAATATACACAAGATGCTCACATACATATACACATATACACTACACACGCACGCATACACTCTCACTTGCGCTTGTTGTTGTTGCTGTTGTTATTGCATTTATCGCGCGCTCTCACTCTCACTAACTACGTTACCAGATCTACTGCATGCTTGTGTTGTTGTTGTTATTGCTGTGCGTAGTGTTGTTGTTGTTGTTGCGGTAGCGTCTATTGCGGAATTGACAAAGTGCCCAATTGATAAACTTTCGGCTCAAAGTGGTTGATTCGCCATCAGCATGAAAATGAAAATCAATAGACACTTGCCGTTTGCTTCAATTCGTGAATCTTTGTCGCGCCTTGCCCTAATAAATAATATTCTTTCTTTTCGGCTGTCTTTCGTCGCTTTGTCTTTTGGAATCAATGCGATTTATTTCGTTTTCTGCTGTTTTCGCAAGTTTGTCGCGCTCTCTCCCAACCGCACTCGCGCAGCTGTCCAATAAGACAAGAGACAAGGCGGACAAGTTGTTCGGGCTCGCGAGAGCAGCGAACAAGTTGCGCATATCACAGCTTGCATCGAACATGTTTGATGCAGCAGATGTTTGTTTGGTCGTGAGCCCGGCTAAGCAGCGTTGCCAGACAGCCAACGATTTCTTATCGCTTTTTTGAATTCTATTATTTTCATATCATTTAGCAACATTTAACTGCGTTCATAGCTACAGAAATGCCACATTTATTTGCTTGCTTTTAAGCATGAAACTTAATTAATTAATTTATTATTTTCTTGCTTTTAAACATGAAATTTATGGAAAACAAACTCTATCAACTTGGCGGGTTGCTTGGTTGTGAGCCCGGCTAAGCAGCGTTGCCAGACAGCTTATGATTTTGTATTATTTTCTGAATGCTATTATTTTTGTTAACGTAAATTTAACTGCGCTCATAATTATAGTAATGCCACGTTTATTTTCTCGCTCTTAAACATGCAATTTTTTTAAAATAGGCTTAATTTAAACGAGGATACGGTAGCTCTATCAACTTTCACTGCCATCTGACGAAGATATTTGGCAACTGAAGCGCCCTCTATCGACTTGTAAAAAATGTTAGCTTAGCTGGCGCCAACAGCGGCAAAAATGAAACAAGTGCAGTGCGCTAGCAATCCAATAGATGGCTTCAATCCTATGGGCGCCACTAACCAAATTTAGTACAATGGCCGGAAGCAGTGATGACAGTTTAGCTTATTTACGGCTAGACTTGGCATATTTGCAAATAGAAAGCTGATAAATGTATGCTTATTATTATAAAATTTAAATATAATTTTTAATTTTCAGATTCTAGTCAAAATAACGTGTTTTAAGATTTTTGATTTTAGGTTATATACTAAGCGCTCAACAGCTGGTCGGAGTTAAGTTTAAGAAGAAGGAAAATTTTATAAACTCTTAAATCAAGCTATATTCGAGTGAAAACCCAAAAAATATATGCTTAATCCAAGTAAAATTTTTTAAAACCCAAACAAAATCGAATTTCCGAAATTAATAAGGAAATTTTGTTGAATTAAAACTGTATTTTTATTAAATTTTTTTAATTTAATAGGCAAAGGATAAAAGCCACAATTTTAAAGCTATAGACTGGTAATTTAGCATCGATGCATTTCATAGCCATCGAACAGAAAATAGCGAAGATATGCAACAGACAATTTTATGAACTGTGTGTTTTGTTGAAACACAAAGTACAGAGTCTTCTACTGTCGCTTACGTCCGACTGATGGGCTGCGTTCTTACTGTTTTTTAGTGCGTTTAGTATTAAGTTGAAACGAATTCCGTCTTATAGCATTATATTTAACGGTCATTTTGAACTTTAAGTTCGACACGTCCCAAATTTAGGAAACATTCTTACCGAGAACCCAAAGGTTATCCATCTATAATTTTTAATGCTCAAATAAATGAAGAGAAGTCGATGCGTTTGTGTTCTTTTGTGTTGTGTGTCTTACATTTTATTGTTGGTTTTTTGTTGATTTTGTTGGTTCGTTCGCATTTTGTAACTAAGACTAGTTGGCTTAGACTACGCTTAAAGGCTACAAATATTTAACATTTAACACGTACAAAATCTATTTACAAGAAACTCTTCTTCTATACACAATTACAATTAACACT
Organism: Hypselothyrea guttata; assembly: GCA_035045125.1. Classification (NCBI taxonomy): domain Eukaryota; kingdom Metazoa; phylum Arthropoda; class Insecta; order Diptera; family Drosophilidae; genus Hypselothyrea; species Hypselothyrea guttata. The sequence continues at coordinate 51,065 of JAWNNJ010001558.1, forward strand.
TAAGGCGAGTATTTATTTATTTAAGCCACGTCGCATCGCTGTGGCACTTAAATTAAATTGGCTTAAACCGTAGGCAGATCGTTAAAATTGACCCAGTTCTTGTTCACGAATTATGATTATTATAAAACCAAGCATTTTTTTGACAAAAGCAATCAAGCAAAGTTTTCAAATTGAACACGTTACGAAAGCTACTTATCGAATACAGCCTGGCGGAAATCGATAAGCACAGTTATCGCATTGCAAATATTACAAATATTCATCGATTGCGCGTGAGACGGATTTCTAGCTATTACAATAGTTCAATATTGCAATATTACAGCTTTACAATATTACAATATTTTATGGCTCCCCATTTTAGCTAAAGTAAAACCTTTGTACCAAACTACTTCCGAAATTCCTTCGTCTTCTTCTTGCTGCCTGCTAATTACCAACACCAATTTTAATCGCACGAGGGTGGGCTGATAAGTAATCGGCCTCGGCGGGAGAAAACTATTTTTTATAACTTTTATATTTTTTTTTTGGTAGTGCTACTTATTGGATGATACTACTAAAAGTTTGCCAAAGTTCGGTCACATTGATTTTTCCGGTTTTTATTTTAGTGCGACTAAATTGGCTAGATTAATTTGCAGTTTCGTCGGGTAATTAGATTTTTGCTTTTAAAAAAGGGATCAAAATTGAATTGGAGCGTGTGCCGATATTCTATAAAATATTATATACCATAAAATTTCAAAAATTGTATCGGTTGAAAGCGATTTCAATCAAATGATAAGGTAATATTTCGACTTTGAGGAGCTTAACCAATTCCATTTCTTGGATGAAGTATTGCTCTAAAAAGATTATGTTGAAAGATAAATACAGTTTTCTATTAAAAAGTTTCGTTCTCTTGCCCAGGCCGATTACTTATCAGACCACCCTCGTACTTTACAAAGTTTATTTTCACACGCCAGCAGCAGTTGGAAGCGTTCCTGTGTACCGTTAATGCGCCTTCAGCTTCTGCGCCGCCATCTTAAGCTGATCCTGATCCTGCAACTGATCCTGATGCTGATCCTGACTGTTGTTGTTGCTATCAGCTTTGGTATTCAGCGCCTCTATCGTCAGCTGCTGCGCCTTGGACTTCCGGTAGCTCTGCATGTAGAAGTTCATAAAGAGGCAGAAGAAAATGGACGCGTTCAGCAGCAGCAGCGCCGATATGAACTTGGAGAACTGGCACTGATTGCTGAACAGCGCCCTTATCGTGTGCACAATGCACAGCACGAACTGCGCCTGGGGAAGATATTGAAATAAGCGTCAAAAATAAACCATTTCATTGAAAATTCATAAAGTTTAACAACACTGGTTGATAACAACCACCTTAATAACGGCATTTGAATGCTTTCGATATATCTTAACAATCGATAAGCTTAAAAAAGTACTTCCAACGATCAGTGTTGGCAAACTATTTAAAGGCAATTTATCGGTTCTCATAAATTTATTAAAAATATATTAATTAATTGGTTTTCAAAAATTATATTGCATTTATTGTTTTTATTTATTATTATGCATTTTTATTTTATGTTTATTTTACGTTTATTTTATAAATATTTTATTAAACAAATCTAGCTTTATCTGGCAACGCTGGTTAGCAGATTTGCCAGGTTCTACTGAACTTTAGCGATTTCAATATCAACATTATCTTTTAATAAAAGCTTTTGCTGACATATAGACCGCATGTTAAAATATTTGAACTACGCTTCGCGGAATTTGCATTGGTAAACCTAATTAGATGTGTTTATTAACTGATAATTCAGATACACACGTTGAAACCGATTATGCAGCATTATTGACGGTTTTATAAGTATTTAGGAGTACCACAAGGTTGTAACATTTTCATAATTGCAGAAATCAACATAAATGCCACATAAATTTAGTTGAACTGCCAACTATCAAACTTCAATTATACATACATAAAGAATGATTTGTTTTACTATTAAAAGCTCTAAACTGAATCTTATTTGTTCAAGAATTTAAGTAAAAATAGAAAGAGAATCGTTAAATAATTTAGATTAATACGGCTTTATTAATGTTAATATTGAATTGAAGTGAGTATAAATAGCAAATTATTTTAATCATAAAAGTTCAAGATAATAAAAAAATTTAATAAAAAAGGAAACCATACTTAAATGAAGAATTTCGCTGTTAAATCTAACTATTTTCTGCATAGTTAAATTCATATTCAAGTACGAAAACTTTAGATTTTTGTCTCAGTGTAATTATAAGTATCGAAAACTAGACTACTCAAAACTTGAGTTCATCGAATATACAAATAGCTAAATACTTATAAAATTGAAACAAACTCTAGCTATTTTTCTAGCTAGAAAAGAAGCTTGTTAAAAACATGTGAAATAGAAATTCTTGCCATGCCAAAAGTAAAATTTCCCAACTGGTTTTCATGCAGTTGGCTCATTATTTGTGTGCATTTGTTGTTTGCGTAATAAATGACTGGGGCGGCATTAGCCAAATGAACTGCGCTGTTGACGCTAATGACGACAAATATACATACATACATGCATATCTATTCATGTAGATTTGTATGTAGTTCATAGGGTCAGAGATGCTGGCAAAACTTTATGATTTGCCTAATAGCAATTGAGTCGAGCAGACCTTATAATTATATACTATGTACACCCATTTGTTATGAGGTTACGAAAAGTTCGAAATAATAATATTATTATTATTATTATTATTATTATTGTCGTTGGCTATGAATGCTGGGAATCTTGGAAATCTTTCTCTAGGGGCTAGCATTAAGTGAATGCAAGTGAAAACGCTTTAAACTTTAACTGCGATGATTTGCACAAATTAGACAAAGCAGAAACGGAAGCTTTATTTTGATAGCCATGAAGTGTGGCCAGCCGCAACAATTGAGCGTATAATCGGACAGCATCCAACGCCAAATTAAATGCCCAAAACGCGGCAAACACCCTTGAGCATGGCTAAGCAAGGCAATCAAAAGGCGTTTGCACATCAGTGCTGACAGCTGTTGAGCTAGATTCTAACTAGAAAAACAAGCTAAAAATAAAAGAAAATGTACGGTGAGAAACCAGCAAGAAAACAGACAAAATTACTAGGTTTTTTTCTATTTAAATTTTAGTTAGTTAAGAAATCATCCTCCTCCTCCTATTATAATGTTCCTTCTTATTTTAATATTAATAATTTTGTTTATTTTATGTTAAATATTTATTTATTTATTATTTATTTATTTATAAAATTATGCTTAACAAAAATATACAAACATAATAATAATTAACGAGTACTAACCTAGGCCTTCGACTCGATTTTGTTAAATAATTCTTGTATAATTTTATATATTTTTGTGCAAATATTATTGGCTAAAAGTTCATGTATAATTATATTAAACAATTATTGTTAACTTTTTATAATTTTATATATATTTGTGCAAATATTACTGTCTAAAAATGCATGTATAATCATATTAAACAATTATTGTTAACTTCTGTTTTGTGTTATCAATAATATTCTATATATTTAGAGCTGTGAAGAAGATCATCGCAGAGTGATCAAAATATATTAGCAAATAAAAAAGGAAATATAAAACAACAAACTTGCATTTTTATTAAGTTCAGAACTCCAGCTAGGCAAAATTACTAAGGATAATTTAAATATATATCGAAGAAAGCCAACGTATCGATAACAAAAAATTCACGATCATATAAATAAAGTTTACGTAATCGACGTAAGCTAAAAAACAATAAGCTCCAATAATTTTATACCGTTAAACATTGTGAATTTAAACCAGTAAGGACGGAGCTACAGACGGACGCAACCGACTGTAGAAGACCCTGTACTTTGTGTTTTCTTCGCTGTTTCTTATCCGATGGTAACGTAATTCACAGTAGATTTAAAACTGAAAACTGTTGCTAATTTGGTTTTTCGGTTAGCGGAAGAATGGAAGGAGTTATCAAAAATCCCAAACTATCTTGATCTGATGGCTGCATATGAAAACACAAATACCAAAAAATGGTATTTATAGCTCTTATAGTCTGCAAGATATAGGTGACTTCTCTGTCTGCGCTATATTCGCTATTTCTTTTCCGTTGGCAATATAATTCACAGCATTGGCGGATAATGCCAAAGGCTGCGTGCATGCCAAATTCCGAGTCTGTAGCTTTTAAACTGTGGCTGTAGTGGTACTTTCAGACATTTTTAAAAAAATTGTTCGTTACATAACTTCGCTAATTCTTGTCCGTTTGTAATGTAATTCACAACATCGACGGATAATTTTGTAGGCTACATACATGCAAAATTGCATGTTTGTAGGTTTATTATTGTGGATGCAGTGGCACATATACGCATTTTGAAAAAAATTGTCTATTGCATATCTTCGCTAATTCTAATTCAAATCATAAATAAATTTATAGCATCGGTGGAGAATGCCATAGACTACGTACATGCCAAATTACAAGTCTGTAGCGCTATTATTGTGGGTGCTGTGGCGTTTATAGTTTTCGAGATATTTGAGGTAGGTGTAGATTTTTGATTATTCGCGGATGAAGGAGGCGAGATATCAAAAGTTTGAAACAAACTTGATCTGCTTGCATTAGCTGACTACCTAAATCCGGAAAGGTGGTGTCTTTAGCTCTTATAGATGCTGAGATCTAGGTGTTCATACAGACAGACGGACAGACACACAGACACACAGACGGACAGACGGACAGACGGACAGACGGACGGACGGACGGACGGACATGACTATATCAACTCAGCTCGTCGTCCTGAGTCAGAATATATATACTTTGTGGGGTCTACCACGCTTCCTTCTGGGTGTTACATACATCTGTCATTTGCACTAAATTAATAGACCCTTTTACTTTTTTAAAGTACAGGGTCTAAAAACCTCTCATTCAAATGTCAAATATATTTATTTTTAAAGCTATAAATACTTTAAAATATGCTAGATTTATGCCTATAAGCAATTTACAAATTTTCCAAACTATATCACTTTCAAAAATTCTAGATCTAGCCTGAAATTAGCCAGTCTGGCAACGCTGTTAGACCCGCGTACAGGCCAAGCAAACACGTGCGCAATATTAACGCAAAAGCTTGCAATTTGCAAATTTTAATAGCAGTTATGCCACGTAAATATTGCCAATCGAGAGCCCAATAATACGCTGCCTCTGAGTCTGAGCAGCGGCTGGTGTGTCTGCAGAACGATCAACTTATTAGCTGGCTGACTGACTGACTGACTGATTGAATGATTGACTGCACGTACAACGAGTTTGCCGCTTGAGTCTTTTGTTTGCGGCTTCCGTTGAGATTTTATCGCACATGGCGCATAAATGCAGATATTATGGAAGCTATAATTACGTTTAATGTGTATTAAAGGTAGCTTAACTGTTAACTGAAATTGTTTAAATTAATAATTCAATTTGCCAATCAACAGCATCGATGTATCTAATCCGACAGACACGCCCCTATCTCGCACAGCCACCGCCCACTTATTTGTTCTGCTCTTTTTTCTCTAATATTATTTCGTATTATTTTTTTGTAATTTTTTGTAATTTTTTTTATTGCTGCTTTACGAGTTGTTGAGTTTTCCTCGTCATCTATCGTGACCTACAAACAACGAGCAACATGTTGGTCAACCAAGCGCTGCAAGTTTCCATTAACATTGCAACGTGAAACGCAACAAAGCTTTAACATCGCACAAGCTCCACAAAGTTGGCAAAAAAAAAAAAAACAACTTGGCCGGCTGAAAAGTTCGACGTTTTTTTTTGTTTTGTTGTTTTTTTTTTCCAATTTTGGTATGGGTCGCCATGGACGTTGAAAGCCAACGTTAACGGCTAAACGCCGCATTATAAAGACAAACAAATACACAGACAAATACACACATTAGATCAAGTGGCTTCGGCTATATCCATGCAGCTGAGTGCACTGTGGTTGCGAATGATTGCATATGGGAAGCCAGATCGGAATGCTATATACTTATGCCTCATGCGCAATTATAATAGTTTAGCCAGTCTCTGCTTAAGATTAGCAGGCACTTAGAACTGGAAATCGACTTCCTCCACTTCAGTCTAGCTAAGCATTAATTAGATCATTTATACATAAATATAAGGTGAAATAGAAGGTGTTGAAGCACTTTTCCTCATACGCATATATTAAGACATGGAAACTCGGATATTTTCTAGAAAAACATACCAATCACTTTAAAGATCATTGATAAGTATCATAAACAAACATGGCCATTAAACTTGCAATTGAATTAAGTTATTATCAGAACACAACATATAATTAAAAGCTAGATTTTATTCTAGTATATTACGCCCATATTAAATAAAATGAACCTGTGGCTTAACTGCAATTAAAAGCTGAAAACATTATTTATGCAATCTACTAAACGATGCGATTTGTTAACGGATATGTTTATCATTTTAGACATTTTTTACAGCTTATTGAAGTGAATTGAAAGCCATTAAACATAACAGCGCAGGAATATGTTAAAGAAGCTGGTAATGTTAAGTTAACAGCAGCTGTGTTGTGCAGCTATCGACAGCGCTTGACAATCGATTGTGCTTGATATGTATCGAAATTCAAAAATTTTAAAATATTGAATTTTAATTATAATTTAAAATTGTACTATCTGAACAATTAAAACTTTTTTCTTTTAATTTTTCCTTTAGGTTATATATTATTCAACATAAATAATATATTATTTAAAATAAATTTTAAATTCTTGTAAACTTAAACAATTCTTGTTGAATCTCTAGCTAAACCTGCACTTTTAATTGGTGTTGAACGAATAATGCCTGCTTTAAAAGCATCGATCGTTAAACAAATCGTTTTTAAATCGAATTTAGTGGGTACTGCCAAAGGTGTTAAGACATATATAAAAAGCAAATAAAACGGTATAATTTTATGAAGACCAAGCGACAATTAAAGACAGATTGGACATGTCGTAATAATTTGCTTATAGATCCGCCGTAATGCTAATTACCGTTGTGCAATAAAAAGTCGATTTGCCAAGGTAATAAAATGTAACGACATTTGGATGCAGAGACTTGCTGAACGAGAATCGAATATCGAGTTGATTTGTGCACTCGATAGATTCGATAGACTCTTTGCCTAAATGAAAACATTAACAGCGTTTACAGCGAATTAAAAATTAAATTTTTAATGTCAACCGTTAATTATGTGTTTATCGCTTTATAATTCACGCTAAGCCACTGTGCAGCGTTGCGGCAAACGAGAGACGACAGACGACAGACGATAAAAGACAGACGACAGTTTTGGTTGCACAATCGGTGGTCTGTGGGGCAGCTGATGTTGCACTTGTCGAGTGTTTTCATGGACTTGTCCAGCTGGCCGGGAAACCGAAAGTGCTTGGCTTTTACTCACAGCCAGGCTAACACAGACAAGCGCACACAAATAGAGACAGCTGATGTATTTAGCCGATATGGCTCAGTGGCGGGTCGGTTGCATGATTGGCTGATTGTGGCAGTCGACATAGACACTCACAGTGTGGCAAGTTCGCTCAAAAGTGAACGCTGCCGCTGCTGCACATTCATTGCCGCAAAACGGAACAGCAAAGGCAATTGGCGAATGCCGAATGCCAAGCGAAAAACTATAATGTAATCGAAACTGGTCGGATCGGCGCGTTAAAGTGTGGCAACATTCGGAATTGGCGCACCGGCCAAGCAGCAAGGATGTTGCAACAAACAAACGGTAGCAACAGCGACAGTGACCAGCAATTGTTGCTGCCGCTGCCGCTGCTGCTGCTGCTGTTGTTTGTTGTTGGCCAGCGATTAGCAAATGGGAACTTAAACTTGTTGCTCTCTTGGCAAATTGGAGCGTGCCGCGCGCTATTCATATTGTTAACAAAGTTGCGGTCGCTTGTGGCAACTCAGCGCCACAGGAGCAACAACAATGTTGGCCACAATTGTGGCAGTTGCCACAACGTTGGCATTCGAATTATCCGTCAGATGCGCCCATGTTTACGTGTTTATGCACTTAGCATTTGATTGCCATGTGCTGTGTCATTAAAAATGTCAACGTTGCTTGGCTAAAAGAATCGAGCCAACAATAACAACAACATGGGCCAACCTGAGCTCAGATCGTGCATATATATCTTATCGCAAATAGACGAGCATAGCTCGTGTAATGTATGTCTACAAAGCAGGCGAGCGTTTGACAAGTCAACTGTGTAGCTGAGTGTGCCTCAAGGCAACACAGATACACACAGATACACACACACAGATACGCACACACACACACACAGCTACATAGTATAGAAGCAGGCCAGGCATTAGTAGCAACAACTACATCAGTAGCAGAACCAACTAAACTTGGCAAGTTTTATGCGTTTCGAAATTGCAATGAAACTTATTCACCAATGAATGTCATGCCTGCCTCTGCCTCTGCCTCTGTCTGTCCGTGTGTGTCTTTGTGTTCAGGCATGTATTACTCTTACAATTATATACATATATATAAAGATATATATAGATATATACATCTGTTCACTTAGAAGACTGCCTGCAAAATCAGTCGAGTGGCGCAAACGGAAAGACAAACCAACACCAATTGAAATCCAAAACTCAAGCTGAAAGTGAATTCTACAAGAATTTGCAACCAAATAATAGATAAATAACTAACGAAATAGAAAAAAAAAACCCACTTAACTGGTCAGCCGAATTCTGCTGCTAGCAAATAGTTGTCACTCAGTCAATAATCGGGTCAAAGAATACAATTATTCTCTAAATAATTAAAGCTTAGCTCGTATCAAAACTCACAATGTCAGGCTTGCATCTAGTTTGATTTATCTACATTTTATGCAAAGCTCTTGAATTAATTGCATTAGCTGCAATTTAGATACACAGTGAAAAATCAGCCGTCATTTAGAATTAGCTTTTGCCAGCTGGAAGCAGAGATAAAAGACTATACAAAGCATAAAAAGCATTCTTAATTTATGACGAGCTGTATCGATCTAGTGCTACCTGTTTATCTGGATGAACTCGTCGATCTTAGCTATTTAATTTGGTTTGTGAATAGATGTATAACACAATACAGATCAAGTTTGTTTTGAAATTTAGAATGTCACGCCCTCTGCACCCACAAATCAATAAGCAGTTCGCATTGCGTCATGGCTATAACATTTATTATTTATTTTAAGGGGGCGAGGCATCATAAATACTTATAAAACAAACTTGATCTGCTTGCAACATAGCAGGATCTATATACCAAAAATCGTGTCTATAGATCGCAGAGTTTGAGACAGATGGACAGACGGACATGGCTCTATAGACTCAGCTTGTCCTACTGATCCAGAATATTCAATGCTTTCTCATATCCCATATCTCATTTGCACTAACTTAATAGATCTTTTTGTAATTAAAAAAAAAAAAAACACGGTCGTAATTTATAGAAATTATATTCTGAAATTTATACTTAGCAGAGTTTAGAGATCACTAAATTTTCCTGATTTGTTAACTTTAACATCGATTGGTTTAATTGTTTTCTATCTTTTTCGGAACTGTCCTATATACGCACAAGCATTGGCCAAAAAAGGAATTGCAATTTAAGCTATTTTCTGCTTTGTGTATTGCATCTAAATTTGTCTCTTTAATTCCCGGCAAATAATTAATTTAGATGTTGCAATGCTAAAGCGCTGCCAACTTGGCCTTTGCCTAACTGTTATTGTGTGTGTCTTATCTGTATAAATGATGTATGGATGTATGTATGTATGGAAGTATTGGTGGCGTGTGTTTTAGCCAAACATCGGCCTGAAAACCACTTCCACTTGCAGTTAAAGCCGGCTGCGCGTCTGTGTCATTTGCTTGGCCATTGGCAAGACACAGTTAGAAGCGTTAAGTAACACTTGTTGCTGTTGTTGTGGTTGTTGTATTTTGGCAATAGCTATATCTATAGATATATATATACAGATAGATAGATAGATATATATATGTATATATGAATAATATAACATTTGTGTAGACTGCACAGGCGCAGGCTCAGGCTGTGACTTAGACTTGAGTCTCAGGTCAGGTCTAACTGGTTTGGCATCGGCGACAAAAGTATTTTGACTATGCCAAAGCAGACTAACTTCTAAACGAGTTTCTATTTCTATTTCTTTAGTGCGGTAAGTGTATTAATTTCGTTGTATTCTCCATGCTGAAACAGATTCGATAATGGGCAAACACACTTACAATTTGCAGCTCCGTCATGTACTTCTTCCACCACAGGAACTTGGCGTACTCGGGACCCATGGCCGACATCATGTAGTAGAAGTACATGCACACATGCACAAAGTTGTTCAACAGATTCGGGAATGTCGCATTGCCACCTATATATATATATATATGGTATATATATATGTGTATCTCTGTAAAACAAAATGAATCGCACGCTTGACCGGAAGTCGACTCACCTGCCAGAAACTTGACCAGCACCCAGGTCTCCAAAGGCGTCAGGGAATGATGATACACGTGCAGCCAGGTGATCTGAGAGGATTTCTTGCGCAGCACAAAGAACACGGTGTCGGCAAATTCAGTCAGCTTGGACAGATAGTAGATATAGCACAGATTCAGCATCTGTAAGCAGAACATCAAAAATGCACTTAAATTCAAAACAATCTTTCCTCTAAAGTAAACTTTGATTTGTGTTTTAAATTATTATTCTACATTTTGTAATACTCTGCACTTGTTTAATTTGAAATTAAACTGATTACCCAACATATATATTTATTTTTTGGTAATTTTTTACTGTGAAATATTGTGTACACTTTGTATACACTTTTAAGCTGTGAGCAAGGTCGTCTGTGGTTCTTAGACCGCAACGAATGCCTAGCCCAAAACACGAATATATTGTATGTTGATTATTAATAGTAATAATGGCATTGGCTGGATTTCGGCTATTTTAATGCTTCTTTTATAGTTGGCTAGAACTAGCTACTTACTTGCCTACTTTGTTGTAAGTGAAACGCTGGCCACGTTGCGTATGCGCAATGTAAACAAACCATGAGAAGGTGTCAAAGCAGCGACGCCTGACCTTACGCTTCAGTTTATTGACACGCCGCGGATGTGAAATTTAACGAGTCTTGAGAGGATTATGCTGATGTTGTTATGTTGTTGCTGTTGTTGCCGATTTTGTTGCTGTTGTTGTTGCTGTTGTTTGGCAACTTCTAGCCTTGTTTTATGGCTTACATGCATGTAAGTTTACGACTGCCGCAGCTCATTGATCTCTGTCTGCAGCGCAAACAATCATAAATGACCAGCAAAATGTTTGATTACCTGTTTGGTAATTGTTGTTAATTTAACTGTTAGACCATAAACGGCAACCTTGAATTATTGCATTGTTATTGTTGCATTTATGACGCACATTTACCAGCATTTAAGTTAATTTTATAGTCTATAAATAAGCCACTACAAATCGACACTAAATTATATATTTAACTTTAAAAGCATAATCTCGAAATTTATGTTTGCATAATTATTTCTCTCTTTTTGGAATTGCTGGGAGGCTTTGAAGGTAAACAAAATGATTGGCAGGCGTAGCAAATGGTCAAACAAAAATTTGACAAGAATTCGAAACTCGCTTACAATTGCCCTCTCGACTGAGCGCCATAATTACCAACAAACGAAACTCAAAACAATTTAAACCTTTTTTTTTTCTTTTTTGCTTTTTTGTGCGTTGGTAGTGAACTTTGAGCTGCCGTCTGACTGAACTTGAAATGGACAAACTTGTGAATCATGCCGTCAAAGCCAACGAACTTATATGCAGATGGGCTAGGAAAAAGAGCCAAAAAAACGAAATAGCCAACAGTCAAATGATGCATGAATATACACTAATTGAAGACTATTTCTCATCTCTATTTGTTTTTGTTTTTTTGTGTTTTTGTTGAGCATGTTGGCGTGTGCCAAGCAGCCTTGAGTGCCAGAATGTGACCGACCGGTCTTAGAACTTACCCGCTTGGACATGGGACCATCTGAATAGTCAACCGGTTGGCACTTCAGATTGTAGTAGTTCAGCCAGCCCGCCATTAAATGCTATACAAATGAAAAGGCATTCATACATATCAAGGAAATGATTATTAATTGCATAGCTCCCGGGGTAACTCACCTCGTAAAACATATAGCCGCTGAGCAGCACCTGAAACGCATTGTAGATGACGAGTGTGCGACGTAACTGGAATGGTTTGCGATCCCTCATAAACAGTGGACCCAATACCAGTACCCACGACAGGTAGATTGCCACCAGGCCGAATGTGAATAATGGATGTTCCATTAGTGGAAACCGTTTGGCACGGGGATCTGTAGTAAAAACAATTAGAGCTCGTTAAATGCCAATTGACACCGCTCAACACCGCTTAACCCAGTCAATGGCTAGCAATTTATCTCGTAGTATTTAACGTGAATAGGTCTCTAACTACCGTTCTGACTGAATGAATGAATCTGTGGTCAGTCAGTGGTCAGTCGTAAAGTGTGGAAAAAATAAAACCAAACACTTTACCAATTGAAATTGCACTGTAACTGTCTGAGCAGAACTAAACAGCCAATTATCGCACTTTTTATGTGCAGTCACCTAAGGTTGAATAATAAATCCCATTCACAAGTAACTGGATTTTCTTGTTGAAATGTTTTTATAGCAATGTTCAATTCAGCGAATATTCAAATGCAAATAAGCTGTCTTTGTGCCTATAAAAAGTTCTTGTAATTCCCACATTATTATAATTGTTATTAGTTGTCGTTAAATATTGATTTCCTGTGCACATATTTAAAACAGTATGAAACATCTGATATAGACAGTTATGGCTGTAAAACAAGTCATTAAATTTAATTGTTAATAATAATAAATTTACAATATAAGAAGCTATACTATTTAACAATAAACAAAATATATTACAACCGATTTAAACAGCTTTACAATTCCGCAAATCCGGTGGAAAAAATGGGTTTAATTTTCTTTACCACACACTATTAGAATCAATTAATATGAAAATTATTAAACTTATAATATTTACTATAATTCTCTTTATAAATTGTTAATTTAATATAATTTTTAAATCCAATTTCCTTGTAATGCTAATTTATATTCTTAAATTCTCTGTTTAGCGCTAATAAATAAAATTAAATAAATAAATCATTAAATTAAATTCTGGTAGACTCTGAAAACAAATTTGCTCGCGACCTAAATTTAAATTTGTTGATAAGTGTTTCAAGCGTTGAAATACATAATATAAAATTTAGTGATTTACAAAGTCTTCAACCCCATTTGATTTTTTATTATAGCTGTATTTAAATTATATGACCAAGAACTTAATGTTGTTTTCTATGCCAAACATTTCGCAAACTTTGCTTAATCCCAGTCAGAAGCGCCCAAAAACTGCTTAACGTACTTTGATCTGCATATCAAGTTTGTGCTCTAAGTCTTTTATTTTTGTCAAGTTTGTGCTCTAAGTCTTTTGTGTTTTTCTTTCTTTTTAGTACATTTTATGTGTTCAAAAAACATCTGACATTCGAATCTGTTTGTTGTTGAGTCTGTTTAGTTTGGCTTGGCTCACGTTTGTCGGTTAGTACTTATGTATAATATTTGCATTGCTTTTAATTGCTGCTACCTTCCATTGACCTTTTCACCCGCGCGCGGCAGACTCAAAATGCTGTATAAGCATTGAAGCCAAAACCAAACGACAAATAAAATAAGAGGAAAAAACAACAAAAAGTATTTTTTTAAAAACTCTTAAGTTCGAGCAGACAAGTAGACATATAAGTACATATGTACAATATGTGATATAGTATTGTATGTATGGCAATATGCATCATCTTCAGCAATGTTGTTGTTGTTGTTATTAATATTGTTGTTGCTGTGATTACTATGATTGTTATTGTTATTGTTATTGTTGCTATATGCTCAGCTGCACACGGCAACGAGCTACAAATGACGATGGTCGCGTCATAAAATATTTTAAGATAAACTATGTAAATACATTTTAATTACGTTAATAATTGTCAAAAAAAAAACACCAAAATACAATTGACATTGCCAAGGTCGCACTTAAGCACACAAAGAAACCTTTTTAATTGTCCTAGAAGTTTTTTTTATGCCATACACATTTTTTTTAACTTCGTTATTGTTGTTGTTTTCCTCATTTGCTTTTTGTTTGCTTTTTGCTGGAATTCCGTTTCGTTTCGTTTCGTTTTGTTATGATTTGCTTGGCGTATTAAAAACTGGCAATTCATCATTATTATGCTATTAAAATATGTTGAGCTGTGATATAGCTATTTCTTGGGGGGACTTACAACATCAAATGCACTTTGCAGATGGAACAGACAAACGAATTGGGCTTTCAATGTTGCATTTGTTCACACATGTGCGTACACCGTAAAAATTATGGTTTAATTTTGGGATTTTCTTGGGTTTATTGCGTCTCTTTCTCTTCTAAACTATTAACTTTTTAGCTTCAAACAAACTTTCTTTCCCTTTAAATTTCAATTTGAATATTGAGCTATAAATTTAACGATTTTATTTACTGTGCATAGGCAGTTTATCGAGTTTGTTGCTCAGATTTCTCCAAGTTTTTAGCTCATTTTGTTAATGGCCGCCATTTGCATTTGCACTGCAGCGACACCTACCGCCATAATCTTCCTCGACGAGCTGGTAGTAGCGCTGCACCAGGCCCGTATAGTTGCGCGTGATATGATGGGTCTTGAACTCATCCAGGGCAATATTTGCTATCTCCACAACCATCTCGAACCGTGCGCTGTTGTTGTAATGATTCATAGCCATTTTGCAGGTTTTCCTTGTTGTTGTTGTTGGTGTTGCTTGATTTTTGATTTATGTTTTCGATTGGTTAGGCCAATATTCAAATGTATCGCTCGATAGTTGGGCGTGTTTATCGTTTTGCTATTGGCAACTGGCAACAGGATTTTTCATGCTGCGTTCGTTAGATTCAGCGAGTTGCATTTAATTTGAGAAATATGCAGAGCTTTTACAAATACCAGCACAATTCTTTCAACACTCGCAAAAAAGCACTCATTAAATTATTTAATTTTTTTATTATTTTTTTTTTTTATTTTGTGATTATTAAATTAATTCTATTTTGCATTTGATCTTAGATTCGCTTTACTCGTTCACGCGCTGAACGCATCGGATGCTTTGAAGCCAGCTAGTCAACCACCGCACCGTAGAAATGTTTATGCTCAACTGAATCTAAAACTTCTCGGCAATCACAAGATAAAGTCAGTTTTTTAGCGGCAGCAGCTAGCAGCTAGCAGCTAGCAGCTAGCAGCTAGCAGCCAAGCGGCCAGGCAGCGACGCCGACGCAGCGAGCGCTTTGCAACTAGCACAGGTACGTACCCCAAAGCACACACACACACACACAGATACACATACGCTCACACACACACACACACACGCATACAGAGGCGCGCGCAGCTTTGCCTGGTCTGAAAAACTTGACGAATGTTTTAACGTCCACACAGAACGGCGGAAGTTTCGTTGAGTTCATCGCTTGTGTGTGTGTGTGTGTTAGCGCTTTTAGCTCATGCTTGCTTGTGTGTGTGCAAGTTGGCTTGGCCCACTGAGCATAAGCCTCAGCGCTTGTTGTTTTAGCCAGTTCCGACTGGCATTCAACTCTGCAGCTGCCGCTTCTTCGCCTGCTGCTGCTTTTGTTGTTGTTGCTGTTGTTGTTGTTGTTGGCATTGCTGTTGACGTTATCACTGAGCTGATTGCAGCTTTTATGGGTCAATAGCCGGTTAATAGTGGTAGCATAGGCAAATACTGACACCCTCTTAAACTAACACTTAAAGTTCTATAAAAGTTAAAAATAACAGCAATTAGCACATTACAGAGACTACAATTAAATATTAACATACAATTAATACAATTATTAGAATTAATTAATGCAATTATTAATAATATCTGGTTTAGTGCAACTAAGAAATTTGAATTTATTATTGTAATACTAGTAAATCCAATAGTTGGAATCGTCAAATATTACCTAAAGTTTGTTTTAAGTTTCGCCAGTCCCTCGTTTTCCATATGCACATTTTAATGTTTATTTAATTAATTATTAGTATTGTTTGTTTATTATCATATTTCATAATCTAAGCTTGTTTTTTAACGAAACAAATACCTTTTCTATCAAAGACAAAATTTTATTATTATTTACATTTTTTCGTATATTAAATATATGTATATATTTTTATAATTATTAGTTTATCCAATAAATTAGATTTTGTTTTTTTTTCATAATATCAACTCATTTATTATAAAATACTTTCGATTACAATTAAGATTTATTATTTATAATTATTTTGTATATTAATAAACGTCACTTACATTTGTAAATATGAAAATATTTGACTTTATAATAACTAATTATAAATACAGAGTAATATTAAATTTGTACTTTAAATTTATAACCTGGGTTGTACTGCTTTTTATATACTTATGGCATATTGAAAAGTAAATGTTAATTTTGTAAGCAATTCAACTTAAATAACACAATCTTTAAACCAATTCTTTAAATAACTCTTAAACAGCTGAACTGAATTTAGTTAGATTCGCTTGAATAAGATTATTTTTACAAAACTATACCATTTCTTTAAATAACTATAGCTCTGAAATTTATTTAGCTTATTGAATATTGTTATTTCTGTTGAAAATCAATATTTGTCTTACGATCATTGGAAAGTGTTTAAACTCAATGTCAACCTTAGTTTAGCAGATTAGCTCATACTTAGTAGAACATTCTCTTTGGGTTGAGAACGGATGCTCAATATACATACTATATATGTTATATATAGTATACATATTCAAGTTCCATTTAAATTTCACACAGCGAAAATTGCGATCTCTTATTTGAACTTGCCTTGCTGGTTGGTTCACATCGGTATCTCACAGTAATAGCCAAAAACCAAACTAGAATTTGGTATAATGCCGATCGTTTCTAAGCTGTGTATGTATTGGAGTATATAGAAATACCCATTCATATTTTCGATTCAACTTTCGATGTTTCCAAGCGAAGCTGAGCTGGCTGGTCGACACCCTTGGAGTAAAATATGTAAATATTGATGAGTTTAACGCTCAAATGCGAACGCGTACGTCCAGAAACATCTTGTTTAACATGTCGAGATCCCCAAGATAGACTAGACTCGTGTTTGGTTTATATGTTGAGCTGCGTATACACGTCTCAGTGGTAAAAGAAGTTGTAAAAAATGCGCAAAAAACCCTTCGACTTGCAGCGATACCATCGACGAGGTCACAATTGGTTGGTATTTTTGGGTAAATACAAATTAAATAAAACAAAAATCGTAATTATGTCATTGAAACGAGCACAGCAACTACAACTACAACAACAACAACAATTGACTTGCTGCCAACATTACAGAGAACTCTATTTGTTTTATTATAGAGCTGCTCTTTTGGTGGTTTGGTTTTGATCATTAACACGACGCCTGCTGACAAATTGTTCTTTAAAGTGCTTTCGGCCTCTGATGATGTTGGCCATGCTGGCATTTTGTTTTGGCTACGAGTGGCTACCACATTTTGTGCCCAATGACGTCAGGATGACATTGCAGTCGTTTGCCGTTTGTTGCTAACGGTTTCAGACACGATTGAGTACGCCGGAGATGTTGCTGGAACCGGCGTGTGATTTCACGGTCTAGGTCTAGGTGATAGACATACCGGCAGTCGGAAGTCAGTTTGCTGTCCAAAAGAAGAAAGAAAAAACCACCGGTCAAGTTTCATAATAAATATTCAAATACATAAAGCATAGACGAAACTATTAAGCCGTCGCTTAGCGAGCTCCAGTTAGGCTAAGCCAATGGCAAAACGCTTTGACTCATAACTTAAATTTATATTGTATTTTTATCTACTTTGATTAATAGCCAAGGTGGTCCATGCTGTCAGCTGTTAAAGCCATTTGAGTATTGGCCGGACTAATGCGAAATTCTTAATTTCATTTGAGCTTTTATGACGTATATAAAATCATGCCCCATATCTGCAGCGTCATTAGAGTCATCGTCCTATCATAAATAATAATAATGCTAATTAGCAATAGTAGTCGAAAAACTATAGATTTCTAATTGAATTAGCATCACGTGCAATGGACGTGAACCAAATTTTTACCTGTGGATCAGAATCTCAAATGTCAAATACATTAACCGTTAAATTTTTTTTTGAAAGGCCTGTTACTTTCTGTTACTTGGTGGATAGCCATTAATACGTAGTTAAAAACACGAGCATCAGATACTACTGTAATAATTCAATGCATTCTAATTAAACAATTACACGGTTTGAGACTGAGTTGCAACGGCAGTTGAACAGTGAAATGTTCTCTATATATACATCAGTCATACCCCTTACTAAATATTTAGCTTATCACAACAGCCTATACATTAACTATTTATAATAAATTTCTACTCTAGCAAATAGTTTCAAAATATTTATATTTAACTAGAGTTGAAATTACTTATTAATAAGGTAATTTATCGTCGTGCAACTCGTTATAAAAGCTACTCCAATTTATTTCCTGTTATATTCCGGTTGTTATTGTTCTCGCAAGGTCCGGTTTATTCAGATTGTCAACAGTAGGAGAAACCCCCAGATCGGTTTAGCTGTTATTCTGATAATTGCCTGTAAAATATGACAACTAGAACAACTTACATATATTTTCCGCATGATTTTCTTATTTAAAATGCTAAAAATAGTGCATATAATTGAGGAGACAAATATTTTGATATATTGTGAAGAGTATACCAATGTCATTGATGCTTAATTCCTTTTCGATATTTGGCAAAGCTCACAAACGATTTTATACTAATTGATAACACAAGCTACGAATTGAGTTGGGCAATCCCCATGGGCGTTCAAGAATCGGTAGCGAAATGATAAAAAATAGCAAAATAAAGGCCAAAATAAAATTCAAAAATAAACAGCGGTACAATGGCTCAAACAAACATTTTTTGCTTCTCAGCTAGACGAGATGTTTATCTGAAATGTAAATAAAATATTTTCAATAAAACTGTATTATATATTTTTAAAAATTTCTCCCAATTATATGATTAAAATATTAAATTTGAAATTCTTTTAATTATTATATTTTCGCCACTTACTTTAGAAAAATGTGCCATAGTGCGAGGGCCAACTTCCGTAGCTTACTAATTTATCTGAATGCCGATGGCCATGTTGAAGCGTAACTGCTAATCAATTGGCCAAATATTTTACGACTCTATTCAATTGCTGGCTGAATTGAAAACTAATAGATAACTACGTCATATATTTGCAGGCTATCCACATTAAAGAGTTACGTTATGACGAAGCTTAACCATAAAGAAAAATCCCCCAAAAGCTGCTTCAAAGCGAAGACAGAATTAGTATCATAAACAGAGTTTACGGTTGATTTTATGCCAATAGCAAAAACTGGAAATGTTCTTGACAAACTTTGGCTGAACTTGAAAAGCGTTTTGAGTTTATGTATTCATTAAAAAATTCGCCTAAGAATAGATCGACAGACGTTGCGACTTCAGCAATTAAATGTTGGCTTGAACTTGACATACTGAATGTTATAAGGTAGCTTATTAATTAAGCTACAAAATATGGAGGAAAAATAAACTGTTGAAAAACTGTTGCCGAACTAGAATTAAACATTTTTAATTGTTAATTAATCACATAAGTAGCAAAAACGTTAAGCGCTTTGCAACAGCGAAGATACTTGAGAAACATCTAACTGTTTTGTAGATTTATCGACTTCTTTGCTCCGCGCTTCGATCAGGAAACGGAAGTTTATTCTCTTCTCATAGCTGTTGTTGTTGCTGCTGCCGTATACTAATCTTTTCATTTTTTTCTTCTTCTTCTTCTATGCTTTAAACAAGTTTTTGGCAAGGGCACTTAACCTCAACGGTATTTCGCTTCGATAGTTTTGATTAGCCGCAAAAGTGCTGAGGTTAGCATTTGCTAGGCGCTAAATTATTAAACATCGTGTTATAATTTGACTGACTTATAGACATATTGTCTTTGGGCTTTTCAGCTTCAGCATTTCCGTGCTGCCAAACACGTTTAATTTGCGCCATAATGCACAACATCGATAACAACCTAAACTCGATTAAACACAATACCCTAACAAGTGCAATGACTTCAAAATATATGTTTTGTATTAGTATTAAGAGTTCAAAAAACCCATTGCACTAGATCTATTTAGTAAATGGGTTTAAGCTGATTTTTAAAATATAATAAATTCACAAATATTAATAAATTATAATTATAACAATTTTAGTAAATTGGCTTGAGATAATTTTTAAATTAGAATAAAATCACATAAATTGAACATTAGTTATAACATTACTTTTAAATAAAATTTTCTTTCATAAAAAATCAACAGCTCTGAAATATTCTAACACTTGAAAGGAAATAAATATAAGTTACAAAATGTACAATTCTTAAATGTTTTAGCTATATATTTAAAGTTCAAAAAACCCATTGCACTAGATCTATATTGTAAATGGGTTAAAGCTCATTTCTTAAGTAGTATAATATTGTAAATTCCCAAATATTAAGCGTTATTAAAACATATTACTTTTAAATACAAATTTCTTGCATAATATTCTAACACTTAAAACTAAATTAATCTAAGTTACAAAATGTAAAATTCTTAAATGTTTTAGCTATATATATTAAAAGTTTAAAAAACCCATTGCACTAGATCTATATTGTAAATTTAAAGCTGATTTCTTAAATATAATATTGTAAATTCACAAATATTAAGCGTTATTAAAACATATTACTTTTAAATACAAATTTTTTGCATAACAAATCAACAGCTCTAAAATATTCTAACACTTAAAACTAAATTAATCTAAGTTACAAAATATAAAACTCTTGAATGTTTTAACTATAAGTGGTGCCAATAGATCATTTAAACGTTACTTAAATATTTAAAAGTTCATTAATATAAATTGCTCAATTGGAATACTGCAATTAGTTGACGGAGCTCAGCTCAAAGCCAAAAGTAGTTTAGCTTTGGCAAAAACCAAAACACAAAAATAAATACTAAAACTAACAAAAAGCCAAGATTGCTTTTCAAGCAGTCTGGCAACACTCAAGTCTGCTTTAAGCTAAGCTCACGCAATGAGCAATAGATGGCGCTAACGCTCACAACAACCCGCAATAAAACGTGTTGTTAATATTACAAATGCAATTAAACTGCGATTGCAGGCTATTAGGCTAGTTATAGCTTGTTAAAGCTGCTATTAAAAAGCGATTAAAGTTATAAAGTTGTTGGAAAATGAATTTTGCACTCGGAAAATTTATTGAACTCTTAAGTAAATTGTATTTTTTATTAGGTGCAACTACATTATAATAACATTATAAATACCCAAGCACTTTGAAGTCAAATCCATTTAATTACCCGATAATTTATGCTGTCAAATTGGCAACTATATATATGTATAGCGGAATATTCTGTGTACATTTGCAATTGCGAATAAGAATCAGAAAACGTGTCGGACGATAATTAATCAGCAAATCAATAAAAATTGTTAACGGTTTCTTCGATACCTTTTGTATTCGAATTATATGTAAATATTTGCGGAAGAAATTTGCATAATCTGCAGTGGCTCGTGTCTCACAGTCTGCAAAGAAACAGCGAACAACATTTGCGGCAAGTTAATAAACCAAATCAACAAACAGTTTGTGAATCTATTCGCATCTGCTTATGAGTTGTGTTCGAGTATGTTGTGTTTTTTGTGTGTTTTCCGATGCGACAAAGCCAAACAAAAGCAGCTAACAAATTAAATCAAATCAAACGATATGACCGGAAGAATGCGACAAGCGAACGCTGCGTATGAGCGATGTCTTCTTGCTGGCATACGCTACGTATGAGTGTTGACAGCGCTACGTAGCTGCTATCTGCTTAGAAACAGCGGCCTATAATAAAATTAAAGCGCATTTAAAGCAGTCTTATCATGACCTGACCTGA
Organism: Hypselothyrea guttata; assembly: GCA_035045125.1. Taxonomy (NCBI): domain Eukaryota; kingdom Metazoa; phylum Arthropoda; class Insecta; order Diptera; family Drosophilidae; genus Hypselothyrea; species Hypselothyrea guttata. Next base: position 73,032 of record JAWNNJ010001558.1, read on the forward strand.
CTAACGAGTTGTCAACAAAATAAATAAAATTAAAGCCAAATACGGCTCGGCAGGGTCAAGTTCAATTTGCCGGTGACACAGTTAGCCAAAGTTGAACCTAATATGACCCCAGCCCCAGTCATATTAGAGATATACACACATAGTTGGTAACAGCATCTACTGAGTAACACTAGATCTTGACCATTATTCGTATCGATAACAATATTAGCCTCAAATTTGACCCGGAAGTGGCATTGGCTGCTATTGAGATGCTTAAGAATCGAGCCCTGGGCCTTTAGAATTCATATGTAAATCAACAAAATGATATAATAATAATTTTCAACTGGTTTCTTTTTTTTTCATTTTTTATCTGCGCCGGGCAAGTGTCTCCTTGAATACCAACGAAATTAACGGAACACAACAACCGCCAAAACTTTTAAAAACCTTGAAAGCACGAAGATTTTCACTGAAATGCTTATCTCAGTTATGTGTCGATAGACATGTGTAAATATATTAAATATAATAACTCTAAGTTGGAATTAGAGAGAATAGCAAGATTTGCATAGCTAAGGATAGATAATGGAGCCAGTTTGAAATTCTTTATAGAATTCCATTTAATAATAACAAATAACAAATTTTATAACTTATTAAATATAAGAGAAAATAGAAATTGAGAATAGAGAGCAAAATATTGAAGCCAGCCTAAAATTCGTTATAGAATGCGACTTAAGAAGTTGGTAATAATAATAATTTTATTTTTAATAATAGTACAAATATTTTTTAAGCACTTAGATGTATGTACGTACTGTGCACATTAGGCGTCGTTTAAGTACCGCCATAATACAGAAACAATAACAATAATTATGGTAAACCATATTTATTAATTTCAATAGACAAATGCTGCCATCGTACGCGCCGCAAGCAATTAAAATTCATACAACAAGTATGCGAAATAACCGGCAAACAGCCAACAGTCAGCAGTCAGAAACTGTTGTCATTATGATTATAAATAGTGAAGAAACATATTAAGAATCGAGACCAGGCAACGAGCTATACGACGCAATGAAACGCAGCATCCAAAACTACAAAAGAACAGCAGACGATCAACAACAACGGCCAGAAGAGCAGATACCAAGCCCAAGACCAAGACTAAGACCAAGACTAAGACCAACAGCAGCAGCGGCAACTTGAGCCCAGCTGGCTGACAAGTCGACGGGGGAAGTTTTCAATTCGTAATGCCATAGACGAAATTTTTATACATAGCAGCGTACAAATCGGCGTAGCAGTTCAGTACGCGTACAAGTCTCGTGGCTAGCGGATGTCAGCAGAGGTGTCTCTCCTTTAATACCTAAACCCCGATAAACCAAATGTTCAATTCCAACAAAAACTCAATCATCAAGAAGCAGAAGCAGTAGAAGAAGTTGCAGATGAAAAAAAAACCCAGAAAAATATAGAGTTGTCATGGTGTTGTCACTGCCATAAATTACGGCTGATCGAGAAACCGCTGCAATTGCGACAGCTGCTTGTGCTCGACATTTGTTAATGTCTATATGCAAATAGATATACAGATTCATCTAAAGTCGTACAAAGACTCTGCCTGTGTGTGTGTGTGTGAAGTGATCATCAGCTCTATAAGGATGTTTTTGGCGGTTTTATGTGCCAGAAGCTCTCGCTTGGCTTTTAGACTTTTGGTTTATGAGTTTAAAGTTTATGCTAATTGTGTGCAAAGCATCAAATCTCCCAACTTTATAGCCAGTATCCAAAGGTTTCAAGGTCATTCAACCTGCTTACGCAACACGATCTGGGGACACAACTGAAATTTTGGAAATTTTCGTCAATTGTTGACATAATTGGCGTCTCCCCCAAGGCGTAGCCAAGTCGCATTTTAATGTTTGACATATGACTAACCATGTGGAAATGCGTCAAGTGCAAATCCAAGAGATGATCAGCCAGACACAACGTCGCCATATAAATCGTAGCCTGCCATATAACACCCAGTATTTGACATATTACCGCAACGAAGCGCAAATTATGTGACTTTTGCGACAGTGGGAAACAGATGAATATTGTATGCTGACCATCGCTGAGAACTAGAGGCAAAATCTGTAGCCAAAAGCCATATCTAAATGGTTATAACTTATGTGTTTGGGCAAGGCCTTTGGCTTCATTTGTTCATTAGCCAAGCGCAAATTTGATGACTTATTTGTTGTTGTCTATTAGTCTCTCTCCCTCTCCCTCTCTCTCCCCCTCCCTCTCTCTCTCTCTGTCTTGAAAAAAAATTGATAATTTTAAAACTGGCTGGCAGTACGGTTCCGAAAAGGTTTTTCAACAGTGCGCAGCTTTTAGCACCTTTTCGACTCATTTTCTGGTTCATATATTTTTTGGTGTTTATTATTGTTGCAGCAAATAGTCATAACTAACAGCAACAACAGCAACAACAGCAAGAGCAGTCGCAGCAGCCGCAGCAGGAAATGAGCCGAGCCAAAGCAAACCAGTTAACATACTTGTTAGCCAACTTGCCCTTCAAATTATTTATTTTTCGATCAAACTGAGCGCCGATGAAAAACTTCAAGAAGCTGCTCAGAATTTCGGTGTGAAAAAGCATATAAAAAACATATACAAAATAGAGATAAAAAAACAAAAGCAATAAGCAAAAGCAACTGCACATTAGCCTCGCACAAATGGCCAAAAATCAAAACAAAAACAAAGAGCAGCAACATCTAATAAGCGCTTAATAAATGATTGGCAGTTCGCCTTTGGCGCTCACTGCGCTCTTGTTAACCGTTATTAACGGTTGTTGTTGCTGCTGCTGTTGACAATTATTCAACAACTGGCAACATGATGTGCCACACGTGAGCTTTATATATATATAGTATATATATTCATATGCATTGTCTGGCAATTACTGTAGGTGGGTGTGTGTTCGCTTAATTCATGATAATGATTATAATTTACTGCTGCCTGTTACATGATAATTTTGCCCATTTCTTGGCCAACAACTGGGCCAACAACAGCGTCTCAACAGCGAAAACATTGCGTTGGTCCAAAAAAAAATGTCACGCCCAAGCCCCAGCACAGCCTCTGCATCTCTCTCTCTCTTTCTCTCATGATCTTCCTCTCTCTCTCGCTCGATTGTTGGCGCTGCAAGAAGTAAACGGATTTCGCGTTTTATTTTCAGCCCCGTCATGCCTGCTCGGCAACAGTTAAAACCGATACAAAAGCTGCTGATAAATACCAAACGTCGGCTGCTTCTTCTTCTAGTGTCTCTGCTTCTTTTGATTAACATATTTTTAAATATTTACGAACAAAAGCAGCAAAAAAACGAAAACTCTTTCTTTAACTTAATTTCAATTTCAGAACAAAACTCGTTCGCATGCGCGCTTAGCAGATTTTTAAATTTCATCGTAAACATTTCGCCCCCCTTCCCGCCAACGACAACTGCCTCGTGTCGATAACGATAACAATAAAAACAACAAATACTGGAAGTCGTGGAAGCAACAAAATTTAAAAATGGCGGCCGTTAACGCATCTCAAACGGACTATTGGAACTTTCTGTTTATTGAATTGGCCGGTAAGTGCACTGTACGGATTTCCCTACTCTTCTAAACTTAAGAATTATTTTCGCTGTAGATCCGCGTACCAATGACTGGTTCCTGATCAAGTCCCCCCTGCCCCTGCTCACCATACTGGGCTTCTATCTGTTCTTTGTCTTATCCTGGGGTCCACGTTTCATGCGCGATCGCAAACCCTTCAAGCTGGAACGCACGCTGCTCGTCTACAACTTCTTTCAGGTGGCTCTGAGCGTTTGGATGGTGTACGAAGGCGTGGTCATCTGGCGGTATTATAGCTGGCGCTGTCAACCTGTCGATTGGTCACGTACCCCCAAGGCCTACAGAGAGGCGCGCGTGGTCTACGTTTACTATATGGCCAAGATCACAGAGTTACTGGATACAATATTCTTTGTGCTGCGCAAGAACGATCGGCAGGTGACGTTCCTGCATGTGTACCATCATACGGTAATGCCTATGATCAGCTGGGGCACCTCCAAGTACTATCCGGGTGGTCATGGCACCTTCATTGGCTGGATCAACTCGTTCGTGCACATTGTCATGTACTCGTACTACTTCCTCTCCGCCTTTGGCCCACAAATGCAAAAGTATCTGTGGTGGAAGAAATACATCACCAATCTGCAAATGGCAAGTTTACAATTTTAATATATACAATATGAGCTGGGTTCGATCTTGATCTTTTCGATCGATTCACATCTAAAAATCGATTTAATCGATTAATCGAAAAAAAAAAAACGATAAATTCAGTAGTCTAAGGCAATTGAAAAACAGTAAGGACGGAGCAGATCAGTGGGGTTTAAGACGCTGTACAACAATTGTACAAAGAAAAAGAATCGATGTAATCATTGAGAAAAAAAATCGATTAAATCGAATCAACATCGAATCGAAGCTCATCTCTAATTCAAAATAATATTGCTATTTATGTTTTTTTTTAATTGCAGATTCAATTCTGCTGCGCCTTCATACATCAAACCCAACTGCTCTACACGGACTGCGGCTATCCGAGATGGTCCGTCTGCTTCACGCTGCCGAACGCCGTGTTCTTCTATTTCCTGTTCAACGACTTCTATCAAAAGTCCTACAAGAAGAAACAAGCGGCTGCCAAGGCCAAGATTGAAAAGGATAACAACAATAATAACGACAGCTGTGCCAAGAATCTAAATGCCGCAATTCAAGCAACGACAGCACAAAAGAAGCTGCTGTAAGCTGGTGCCCCAAAACCACTCCAATCCTTTACTCCTCTCCCATGCCATTCCCATTTCCCATTTCCCATTTCCTATTTCCTTGCTCCAAACACTCCCAAATACTCGTACAAAGCGGGACACATGCAAGAACAAGCCAAGGCAATCCGTAGCGTTTGTTCTACGTGCAACTTTGTTGACTAATTTGTTAAGTAATCCGCCGCTAAAAACAAAACAAAAAAAAAGTAAAAACAAAAGAAAACAAATGAAAGAAATAATATTGAGAGAATATTGAGAATTAAGGTTTGAGCCAATGGGCAAACAGTTAAATGCTTTTTTCGCAGCCATCGCTTCGTTTGATGTTGTGCTTGTGTTGATGTTTGTGTTGCTTTATGAGCCGACACAAATGAAAGAAGTTGTATGTTTTATACGGAACCGAACCGAACTGTACCGTGCCGTACCTTACCGTACCGTAACGTACCGAACCGATTTAAGTCTAAGTGAACGAGGAAACGACAAAGAGGAATTAGTTGTGTAAATAAGTTAAGATACGCAAAAATCTCTTGCATAGATTATAAACACACATATATATACATATATATACACCTATGTGTTGATATTGGCATGTCCAGTATCTAGGCATTAACGAAAAGAAATCACAAATACATCTAAATAAATATTAAAGATTTTTCTACATAAACACCAAGCACACATGGCGTATACTTAATTCCTGGTACTTAGCGCATGATTTGCCATTTTATTTATCCGTTTCCAATAATCTTTGACAGTCGCACAAAGCAGCGGAAATGCTTGGCAACAAATTAAATATGTGTTCAAAATGGTACCTCAGACATGGCCAAAATCACATAAAAATCTGGGTGTGCCATCAACAGCAGAACAGGTCCATGATCGGTTATCAACAGCAGATCAACGATTGATGCAGTATGTCCAGTTCATGAATTTTTAATGTATTATTTTGCAGAATAGATATTGCCATTGTTAATTCACTATCCCATGAGTTGGCCAGAACAGACAATCGGCTCAATCATGTGTTATTCGAAAATCATTTCATAGTTAACCTTGAAGATGGGAGCTGCTAAGCTATGAGCCATAAATATCTATACTATGGATATCTACACTGAAATATATATTTGTTGATATAATAAAATTCAAATAAATGACAAAAATTATTAGTAAAGCATAACAAATAGTTATGCAATAAAAGCGTATAAATATCGATAATTATCTATTAAATCTAGCACAGATTAGTTGGTTTTATTGTGTTCTTCAGACAACATTTTGAAGCTAAAAACTTTTGATTTACTAGCTTTAAAATAGTTATAAAATATCTTATTCAAAAGTATATTATTACTATTTTATCTCATGAACAACATTCAAAATATATCGATTGCTTTATTCAAGTATAATATATTTTATTTTATGACCGTATTTTTTCTCAGTGTATCTGCTCTGGGCTTTCCACATATCGAACCTTTTATTGATCAATCATTCAAAACGGAACTGTATTAGCAAAAGCGGAAGTTAAAGTCAGCATCGTTGAAGAGCATCTCAACGATCGCCGTGTGAACAGTAGCGTTTAAGCCGGTTCGCTTTTGACCTTGATCTTGACCACCTGATATTCCACACCAATACAGGTGTGCACATGTATGTGTGTGTTTGTGTGTGTGGTCGATTGGGTGGTTCAATCTTTGCTTGATTTCGGTTAGTTTATAAGACATTTCGGCACAGGGTCAACATATGGGGGTCGCCTAAACGATTTATGATGTTTGTGTTCTTTTACTTAATTTGAATTTTATTGAGCTCGATTAATTAGTGAGTTTAAAATTAGAACTGTTAAATTCATGCAGCAAATCAAATTGTTAAAAATTATTAATAATTATATGCACTATAATTAATAAACAAAAATATATTTAAAACCTTTACCGTAGGTTCAATAATTTCAAGGATATAGTAATAAGTTTTATGGTTTTACATATTTTATTGCATAACCTTGCATATATATGGTAAAATTTCCTATGCACGCTGAATTTTCCGACAAATTTCCTCTAGCATTTTCAGTTACCGCCTTAAAATATGCAACAGTTTTCTCCCCAAACAAACAAAAGATGAACTTTTGACATGAAATTTAATAAAGTTTAAATTTATATATTAATTTAAAGAAGAAACAATAGCCTCTGATTTAATATAGAACAAAATACATATATTGAAAGAAGTTTGAAACCAGCTTTTGTTTATTTAGAGGCAGCACTGCATACATTAATCTATATACGAGAATGTTTTAGATTTGGTTTATAACTGGGTTAAAAAGAAAATGACATAAACAAACAAATCACCAGAATACTACGAGTATTATGTTTGCAAAATAAACAACAACCATTAAAATTGAACAAAGCTTTAGTCTGCGATATAATAACAGAAATACCAACTAATAAAATATGCCAAGATTAATCACAGAATCTAACGACCATCGCGCGCGTTGCGCGCTATTTTTTTGATCTCTGGAAGACACGACCCGTTCAGCAACGTTCTAAATTGATTAGCATATTCATGCAGTGATTAATGAGATAATATATATACTATGTATACTATGGTCATTGAAACGAGTCAAGGGTGCTCGACTATGTTAAGTCCCTGGCCATCGAGTTTCAGGAATAACTTGTCCAAAGACAAGTTTAAACGAAATTCTTTTATTTGTATTAAACATTCGATTCTAAATAAAGAAACTTTACACAGAGTCCATATAGTTTTGCCCTTTGCTTAAAGCACAGCCGGGCCAGGGCAAATTAAATTTGCATTTATAATTTCTTTGCCTTTTGCTGTACTTTTTCTCTACTGTTGCCTCAGACGCTGCCGCCATCATGTCTCAGATTTTCGACGAACCTGTTTGAGGGCCCTGTACGAAAAAATGGTGAGCGGACTTGATACGTTCGTAACCGATGTAGTGTGGCAGAAAATTAAATTTATATGGTACTAGGGGGTTAATTAAAATAAAACTCTCGCCGCCTAACACTTGCTGGGTCAGCTCTCAATGGCCTAACTCCCGCTAGACCAACTCTCGCTAGCGCAGCTATCGTTTTCCCAACTCTCGATCTTCGAACTCTATCTGATTCAACTCTTGTCGGTCTAACTTGCGTTGGCTTAACTCTCGCTGACTTAACTCTCGCTAGCCCAAGTCTGGCAAGCTTAACTCTAAATGGTCGAACTCTATCTGATTCAACTCTCGTTGGCCGAACTGGCATAACCAGACTCGTTATATAGTTTTCGAACAAAAGTTTTCCTTTAAAATTTTATTTAGGTCAACTGACGAAGCCGAACACTGGATCACCTGTTGTCGGTTGCACCCGTCTATAGCCTTTCCGACTGGTTTTCTTTTTCAATTCAAAGTTAGGAATCAATTGCATAACTCTGAGGCACGCGAGTTCAGTTTATGTCGAAGACCCTGAGATTTTGTATGAATTAATTAGTCGAGCATTAATCACCGGCAATAAGATAAAAGAAATTCAACATTTAGAATCTGGCGAATTATTATTATTATAATTCTTTTTGAATCGAGCGACACGCGCTGATTTCAGCGCAAGTTTCAAATTTCAGCTCGGGGGATCCGAGAAACTGTCATAAATAGTGGGCTACAACAGGTTTGCCATGTGATGTGAACCTTCTGGAACCGGCAAAAAAAAAAAGAGAGAATATTTAGATTTATAGAGGAGATGTGAATAAAACGCCGCATTAATTAAAAATGAAGTTAGACTTTTATTTTGTTCAGAGTTGGAATTTCAATAAAAAATCAAAATCAATACTTAAGACGAAACTATACACTTAAAGACTCACGCATACACAGTTAGAAATGCAATCACACACACATTCACACACAGATACACTCGCACACTTACACACCTAGGTATTTGGATGTATTCTTCTGCTGTTTGGCATAAACATTTTACATTTTACATTTTACAATATATATTAGACATTATTGAGTACACGTACGATACATTCATTAATCGAATTCAATTCACATACAGTATCGGTTTACAGATATACAATACATACACATACACATACATATTAAGCAATTTTAAACTAAAGCCCCTCTCTAAGAAAACGTAAAGCTATAATCTACAAACGATTATATTATATAGAACCCCACCAGACCCCAGCGTCAATGAGCCCAATCACATGGAGCAGGAGCAGGCCTATTCCACTTTCAGTGGCTTCACATTGTTGTTGTTTAGATCGTAATACGACTTGAATTCGCTAGCGTTATTATTAAGATGATCATTGTTGCTGTTGTTGTTGTTGTGCTTGTGGTGATTGTTGCTGTTGCTCTGCATTGGCATGCAGCCCATGCCCCCGGCAGCACGTAGTGCCGACTGGGCCAGGTTAAGACTCCTGCCGCCATTGCGCACGTGTCCGTTGCTGTCGATGCTCTTGGACTTTTTGTAGGTCTTGCGATAGAAGTTGCCAAACAGATACAGGAAGATGATCGTGTTGCCCACAAAGAAGAAGGTCAGCGTCTTGGGCATGTTGCAACCCTTGGCGCCCACAGCCAACATATAGCCCAGAATCAGCACAAACTGGATCAGCTGAATGCTGGTCATATACTTCTTCCACCAGAGATATTTCTGATACTGTGGTCCCATGGCTGCCACCATATAGTAGAAGTACATGATGATGTGCACTCCCGAATTGAGTATGCCAATGATGACGCCCTGCTCACCCGGCGCATACTTCAGATAACCCCAGGAGAAGAGCACTGTGATGGTGTGATGATAGACGTGCAGGAACGACACCTGATTGTTCTTCTTGCGCAGCACAAAGAATGTGGTGTCCAGCAGATCGATGATCTTCGAGAAGAAGTAGAACCAGGCACCCGAATACAGCGTCAGATTCTGTTCGCGTGTGCGATTGATCTCGCACTTCTTGGAGAATATCGATGACATCACATTGCTCTCCTGTATGGACTGTGAAATGACCAAAAAAGCAAGGTCAATCTACGTTACTCATACGCCCTGTTGTGCACTTACCGTGCGGCACATCCAAATCGAGTAGCACACCTGAAAGGCATTATAGAAGACCATAATGCGCTTCAGATCCATGGGCTTGCGATTCTTCATATATTCAGGTCCAATTTTGAGTACAAATACCAGATAGACCATAACCACAGCAACCACAGGGCCCGGTGAGCTCATCAGGAACCAACTGTCCACGGTTTCATCTACGGTTGCAGGCAAAAGAAATCAACATTATAGCAATATGTAATTGGTATTCCGTTGGATTTATGACTTACCCACACCCTTGGACAGGCCGGAGATGCGCTCATTGAATATTTTCATGTAGGTCGTCATTTTGCTGCAATTCAAGAGCAAACAGAAAAAGCTTTAGAAACTATTTTCGTATTATTTGAAGAGTTCTTTCTGCCTGTCCGTGCGTCGCGTTGCCAAAAATTACTGAATGAATTGAAATATTCTAAGCCGCAGCTGCTTAGAAAAGCCACGCACGTTCCGCTCGAGCTTAAACTCAAGCTGGAGCTGGATCCGAAGCCGTTTGCTTGATAATACTCTGGTGCGAGCAACGCGTGTCCGGCATAAGAATGCAGCTTAAAGCACGCAAATATTTTATTTAATGAAAAGAAAATGCTTATGCCGTATGCAAAGGGGACAAGCAAACCCAAAAAGAACCAAATAGCCAGCCAGGCAGCAAAAAAACAGTAAGCAGGGAGCAGATCAGTCGGGCGGAAGGCTGCAGTCGGAAGTAACTGATAGCAGGAGAGCCTCTATTCTAATCCAATAATCCCTGCAGCGAATAACCTTCCCGCACTTCAAACATTTGACGAACAATTTGTTTTTTTTTTCACCAATTCCGACTAACGCTAATTTCGGTTACATATCTTCGCTGTTTCTTATGCGATCGTAATATAATTCACAGCGTCGAATAAAAAAGCAATGGGCTACGTACATTCTAAATGACAAGTCTGTGGCTTTTAAAAGCTGGATGTTGTGAGGAATGTATCCAAATTATAAAATAAACTTGATCTGCTTGATGCATAGGAGAACCTAAATACCTTCTAGCGTCCTGATCAAGAATGTATACATAATTGTGGGGTGTGGTTAACTTAATAGACCCTTGTGTACCATTTTAAAGTACAGGCTCTTAAAACATTAAAAACTGCCGATCATCGATCACCGATCACCGATCACCGATCACTGCTCACTGTAGCTGATAACTGATCTCAGATCAATGTCAGGTGACGTACAGCTTTATGGCTTATGCTGACTGTAGCCTAGAAGTCGGTGCAGCGATTGAACAAAATGAAATAAATGATTTTCAATAAAAAGAGAATTCGCATAATTATAAACTCTCGGCTGCTGGCTGCTTAGGTGTTGGTAGTTCTGCTGCTCTAACCGCAAAGCTGATGGCTAAAAGACCTGATCTAAGTTCAACTGTGTGTGTGTGAGACAGTATGTATGTGTGTGTTGTGTGTGCGTTGTGTGTGTGTGTAGTGGCATTCTTCAAGGCTAGATTTGAATTTTTCGCCTTGGCACTAAAGTCGTATAACTTTGGCATTCATCTTGCAGATGCCAAGTGTATCTAAATTTGTTGTTGTTATGGCACAACTTACACACACACACACACACATGCACACACATGCACACTAACTAGCTAATGTTCTAAGCATTTACATATGGCGAAAATAAAAACGAAACCTTTGTCCGCTTGGATAACTCGCTTTTGGGGCTTCACGTATTTAAACATATGTATACATATCTATATAGACATGTATATATGTATATAGACGTGTTCGTATTCCTTTTGTTATTTAAATTGCACACGGAACTACATTACTTTGCCTATTTTGGGGGTCTGTCTGCATGTCAATCTCTCTATATACACACATATATATTCCAAATGATATGTTGATATTTAAATAATTAAGAGACATTAATTTTCAATTACTTTACGATTTCTGTTTTTGCTTTGTGTTCTGATTGTTGATTTCCCTCGGCGTCTGTGGCTACGGCTACGGCTACGGCTACGGCTTTTAATTTTGATCGGAGGGGGTTGCGAGGCGAATTTGATCTAGTGTCCGTTTAGAGTTTGTTTCTACTTCCGGCTGCTGGCCTTGCTAGGGCCAGCGTGTAATCCAGTTTATATGTAAGACATTTGTGTAACGTTCTTAAAAAATTCCACTGCTAAAATATGCGTTTATTAAACTGAACTTGATAAAAATTACAAAGGCGTCTAACTCTTACAACATTCACATTTACAAAAATTGTGCTATTTCTAATTCTGTTTTTATTACACGTCTGCTGCTCTAATTACAAATGGTTATGCAAATCGTGTGCAGCACACGCGGCGTATACTTGATACACTTGCTGCCTGAGAAAACTCAACTGGGACGCCAACTGATCGTTATGATCACTTTATTACTGATCGCACACGGATACTGACTGAACTGAATGTGCACAACAGACAATACAAAGTCCCCCCGGGGTCCAGCTCAGCTGAGCTGAGCGTTAGCATTTAGCATATAGCCCACCTTTAATGGTCAGCAAACCGTGTCGCGTTCCTAGCTGATTTGTATGCAAGGCAACCGAGGGCCGGAGCTGCGCGCGTCAGAGACTGCGGCTGAGATTGACACTGGAGACAGGAAAATGAGCTGTGCGCTGTGCGGCATTATCACGACCAAAAATGTGACGCCAAGCGACAGACAGACAGACATACGGACAGACAGACAGACGGACAGACAGAGGAACAAACAGGCAGACAAATTGTCATACGGACAGTCCGACAATTGACAATTGCAGCGACTGTAGCCGGATTGCCCTTGCCCAGTTTGGTTTAGCAACCTTTTACGTTCTGTTACAGTTTGAGCCACAATTATTTTGTAAGCCAAAGGCCGCTGGCCGAGCAGTCGGCAGTCGGCAGTGTCCAATGTCTAGGTTCTTCCGCATGCCCCGCGTGTAAAAAATAAACAGATGAAAGCAATAATAAATAATAAATACAAAAAAAAAATAGAATAAAATAAAATACGAAATGAAGCAGCCGAGAAAAAAACAGCAGCGTACGCAACACTAAATTGATTTGTATGCATAATTGATTTTGCGAATTTTGTTGCCTTTAACAGCATGTATTTGTCTCTTGTTGTTGTTGTTGCTGTTGTTGTTGCCTCTGCCTCAAATCGCAGCGTTGTCAGAATTGGAATTGCCCAACGCTTCTGTTCGATATGTTATAGCAAAACAGCCAAAGTTCCAACGATAATTTCATAGCACTCTGATGCTGAGGCAGCTCAAGACGTACGCAAATCTGTTAACATTTCGACATATCTAATTGATGCGGGGAAATCACCCAAATCGCTACCAAAATAAAACCACAAATCAAAAAAAAAAAACCAAAAAATATATATATATATAAAAACAAAGAAAAAATTGCTGCTAATTTCGACTAATCGAGCTAAGGTCATACAAAAACCCATTGAGCACGCCTGCTGGGTTCTTGTTATACAAACTCATATACATGTGTATAATTTGTATAAATTTGTAATGTTTGTTTGGTTTTTACTAAGATTTTTTCGCACGCCGCCATTAATGATCTTTGCCGCAGCTGCATCGGCTTGTTAGATAATTGCATTGGGCAAATAATTACGAGCCATAGGGCGACAAATCTGTGTTTTTTATCTGAATCTTACAATTTTCCCCCTTGCTTGTTCACACGAATTCACACAACGGCCGTGTGACCCCCAATTCCAAATTCCCAACCCAAACGGTACCGAAGTCTAGCACCAGTAACAGATCTTCAAACCGGGACGGGTCGGGAGGGGACGGAACGGTACGGGACGGAGAGGACGGGACGGATGTTTAGTATGTGCACACAATGTAATAAGATTTTCACATGGGGCATACGTATGGCACAATACTCGGCTTGTGCTATGTTTAAACTATAATTGAACAATGCTTTTGCACCCAGTCTGTCTGAGAATCTCTCTACAACAAACAAAACAACTAACAAACAGTTCCATACACTAAATACCCAACTAAATTAATTATCTGCTCGGATCAAGTGCCACAAATTTTATAACAATTTAATTTGCATTGAGAAACGTATTTTTTAATTGCTATTATAATTAATACATAAAAATAAGATATTATTGTCCTATAAATTGTATTTAAATTTAAAAACAGTATTTAATTTTAATTATCTGCTCATATAAATGCTACAAGTTTAATACAAATTAAATTTGCATTGAGAAACGTATTTCCTAATTACTATAAGTATTACTACATCGAAATGGTAAATAATTGTTCTATAAAATTGTATTCAAATTTAAAAACAATTTTTAAATTTAATTATATAACTTTAAATAATTAATTGGCTTTTAAAAACAAATTTTTTAATCATAAATTATAAGTTTTTATTTAGTTATTTATTAAAAATTTAATATAAATTAAAAAATAAACATTTTTTATTTTTAATTTCATTTGCTTATTCCCAGTTTATACTTATTTAGCTTTTAATTTATTTTACATATTTAATTTTATTTCATACGTAATTATACCCCGAAGTTTAATTTTTTTGGGATTGTCTCTGTCGATTGGTGTTAGAAAACATTAAATAATGTTAATATCTGCCGATATAAATAGTACATATATAGCTAATTCCATCAAATTTGTCTTTAAAATACAAGTAATAACAATTGTAGCTAAAACTAAATTCATTTCAGTAAATTTATTTAAGCCATTTGTGAAGCGCTAGTCAAAATAAACAGCTTAATTGTCATTGGTTAATTACCAGTAAATTTATAACATTTTTAATGCTCAAAATAGGACGCCGTTTGAGCCAACATTGTTAAGTAAATGTGTTAAATTTCATAGCGAAAAGTTATATGGCCTATTCGTAAATATCAAGAGGTGCTCTAGGGGTAAACAAATTGCAAATTAGTTGGGTATGCTAAACGTATTACTGAAAGGTTGTAACGCTGACTAAGCCCTCAATTTAATACAGCTCAAGTTAGAGCTAAGCCAAAATGTTGCGTTGGCAACACGCAGACCAAAGCGGGCCGAAAGAGCGCTTCTTTGGCCAATATACTTGGCAAATATTTGCGGCGTTAATTGGGTTTTGGCTAGAGTATTTTTTTTTTTTTTTTTGCTTTAAAAGGGATTGCGAGTTGCGACGTTTTTTGTGACTTTTTTCATGTGAATATTGCACGTGCTGCGAAGATTATTTGCATTTGGTCAAGTGTCTGGCCATGAAAATCAAGTGTTGGGCGTTGGATTGTGGCCATTTGGCCAATGTGATCTTCGTGCAGCTGCAATGCAATTGCCATTTATTGATTACAAGTTCAAAACGTTTAGTTTGGGCCGCCTCAAAGTTGTCAGTCTTGGCCTTGGCTGACTGGCAAAACTGCAGTAGCTGCAGCAGCAGCAGCAGCAGCAGCAACGCTCCTCGGACAAGTTTTTAGCACTTAATCTATGTGCATTGCATTGGGTTAAGGTCAACTAGAAAAAATCAGACAGGCCGAGTCAAGCGTCAGGCACCAATAAAGAAGCATTAACAAAGACCAACAAATGGCAACTAAAAAACAAAAAAAAAAAGTTAGTCAAAGCTAAACATAGCTGATCTAAGCCGTACAATTGCAGCCAAGTTAGTGCAAATATTGCCAACTTTGTGCAAGTTTGTCGAGCACGTTAGTCTGTTGGCCAGTTTGGCAACATCTACGCAACGTCGCATTTCGTCATGCCCAATTCTAATTTATGCACAGATCATATTGTATTTCAATATGGCCATAACTGTGCAGCGTTTTGCAACACTTTCACTCGATATCCTCCATTAAATTAATCGCTGCACTTCCGTACCTGTTAACAGTACTGCTGACTGGAACGATCCCGATAACACACACACAGACACACACAAAACAAACTCTCCCAAACTCTACACAAAAGCACTCTCTCCGCAACACACACTCACAGTCAGGCACTGGAGACTTGGCTAGGATGCGATCTAAACCGTCAACGGCGAACGCCAAGAAGACACTAATACGGAGTTCTACGCGCTCGGCTGTATAAATAAACAAAAAAGATTGCGTTCATACGCCGGCCGAAGCGTTAACGTCGACGTCAAACGCCAACGTCGACGTCAACGTCGACAGCGGCCAGAACGCGCTGTTCAGGCCCAAACCCGAGCCGGGCTCTTGGCCAAAACATTAGCCGTTTCTTTGTTATTCGGTTTGATGCAAGTCGATGGCGCGTTAATTGCCGATTTGCGTTGAGTTTGAAGTTTAACTTTTTTTAATGTTTCTTTTTTTTAATTTATTTTTAGTGGTAAGGTCAAGTTTGCAGCAATTAATGTGAATGCTCAACGGGGCAAAAAGAAAGCAAAAACTGTTATTTTTCATGTGCGATTTATTTGATTTCTTGCCATTTTTATTTGCAAAATGTTTTATTTGTTTGTTTGCATTTACGAATAAGGTTTATTAACCTCTTTAATGTCACGCGCAGATCTGAGATTTTAGATATGGGCCAGAAGAGTACAAAATAAAAGCCCCCAAGAAACAAAACAATATTTCTACCCAGACACTACTTAAGCAGCGTGAAATTAGCCTTAACTTAATTGATTTATTATCGCTGTCAGCGCAGCAAATATAATGCCAGAGCGCGTACTCGAAAGGCACTCTCACGACATGTCGCAGCTCCATTACCGAGCAATTACGCAAATTTACCAGTTAACACATTTCGTTTATGGGAAAAATACAACAAAAAAACGTCAAAAATAAAACAAGCCATCGATCAGTAAGTGCTTTTCCCAAAGCCCCAGATCCCGTACCCTTGCATAAACAGTTTTGTTAAGTGCATGCGCAAATACTAGCCAAATAGGCAGTTCAATTGTCCCTGTACCGATCGCATATATATAGATATATAAGTTTAAACATCTTCCGGGTCTTTCCTCTATAAACAAATGTATTAAAACCGATTTGCATTTACATATTTAGTATGCTTTATCATTGGTATCTCTTGCGTATTGTTTCTTGTTATTCTCTTTTATGCGGCAGTCTGCGCGACCCTGAACTTCAAAGATAGCCACACTACTACCATATTTTCATATACATCTGACGACAGTTACCGCTACGAATGATTCGAACCGGCTGAGACGGACTTTAGCACATCCTTGGCCGAGATATTGATAACGCTGGTTCAATTAAACTTATCAGAACGATGGCTCAGCTGCTAAAAAACATTGGCCTGGTTTAGTTCTCTATCCAGTCCATTAAGTGTGCAAGTAATTAGCTAAACAAATACGCATCTTAAGTTATTTGTGAAAGCGTCTGGCTTATACAATGCATCTACATTGTTATTTTTATTATTTTTACGCAACTATTTGGGGTTTACAAATAATGCGACTCATTTATTACAATTCCGAACAATGTATAATGATAAACGACTGTTAAATGCATTTTAAAACTAACGCAACTTCGCTTTCAGCTGCCGCCTTTAAAATTGAATTCTGTGCGCAGTGTTGTAAAACGGCGCCAAGCCGGCAATCAAATATATCGATAAGCGATAGCAAGCAAAAATAAGCAAAATAAATGGAAATTATATATTATGCGTAATCTGCACTAACTCAGCTGAATTTATTAAGTGAATACAAATTTCAAATGCTTAAATAAAAACACAACACAAGAATAAAAACAATACAGATAAATAGTCGATAAATTGGTATTTTGGTATTTTGGTATCTAGCATTTTTGTATCGCTGTGCAGTGTCATCGCAAAATATTATTGATTGGAAAGAAGAAGAAGCAGCAGCAGCATTCAGCAAAAGAAAGGCGCAGCTAGCAAAAAGTACGAATATTTAAATAACTATTAAGTTCTTAATCCTCTCTCACAGATGTGTGTTTTTATTGTTGTTCTGCACGCACTATCTGATCTAAATGATATGCACCCAGCAGCTATAAAGTGACAATTCAATCGAAGAATATCTGCGACGCTGCAAAAGATACATTTTAGGATATATTTTAATTTCGCCGAACAACTTGGAAAAAGGGAAAAAAAACATGACAAATTTGGAGAAGCAACACGAAATGGTGAAACGCAGCCTTGTGCAGTTTGTCAGCGCCCACATTCCGGGCGCCGACTTCAGCGTTGTGGATGATATTGTCCTGTCCTATATCATATCTATACTGGAGGAGGCCTCGCAGGATCCTTGCTTCGATGTCGAGGGCTTCGTGGAGATGATGGGCGCCTATTTCGAGCAGTTTCCGACCATCGATCAGGGCATTATCTGCGAATGGATCTACAAGCTGGCAAGCGAGCTCAACGAGCTGGACAAGCATCAAGGAAACCACAATACCGTCAATTTATCGCTCAAGTAAGACGAAATCGATATTTACATATATCAAAGCAGGGTTCGATCTTTGATTTTGTAGAATCGATATTTTCGATCGATTCACGTCTAAACATCGATTTAATCGATAAATCGTTTGAAACCAGTCAGGACGGAGCTACAGTCGGACGTAACCGACCGTAGTAGACCCTGTACTTTGTGTTTTCTTTGCTGCTTCTTATCCGATCGTAATGCAATTCACAGCATTGATGGAGCAGGCCATAGACTACGTACATGCCAAATCCCGTATCTTAACCATTAAAACTATAGCTTTAAAACCGAAAACTGTTTCTAAACTGTTTTTCAATTCCATCTACATATTGAAAATGGTATCTCTAACTCTCATAGTTGCTAAGATCTAGATTTTCATACGAACGGACAGGCGGGCGGACTATATCGGCTATATCGACTTAGCTCGTCATCCTGAGTCAGAATATATATACTTTGTAGGGTATACCACTACTCCTTTTGGGTGTTACACACATCTGTCATTTGCACTAAACAGTCGGACGTAACCGACAGTAGCAGAAAATTCCCACAATTTCTTTAATCGCCGACAAAAAGAATCGATTAAATCGAATCGAAGTCCAGCTCTACTAAATATAGTTTTATACATGCCCATTGTATTCGCTTTATTCACAGCTCTCTGAGCCTGTCCAGCATCATGCCCGAGTCCAAGCTGCGCGCACGCAACTCCTCCATTTCGGAGAAGGACGAACTATCATCGAACAACAGCAGCAGCAGCGGCAGCGGCTGCAGCAGCAAGCGATCCCAGCACTTGTCGGAGACCAGCGACGGCGGCTCCACCGACAGCTCCAGCTCCAACTGTGAGTACTTTCTGGATGAGGCCGAAGTACTGCAGGAAATGTTTCCGGACACGGCCTATGTGGAGGTGAGCAGATGGATATCATTTGAAGGGTTGGGTTGGGTTGGACCATATAGACCGTAGAGCTACTTAAGTACTAACTAAGCTATTAGTCTTAGCAGAAAAACAAAATGCAAACAGAGCTTTATAATGTCGGATAGCCAAGCAGTAGAGCTTCGATTTCGATCGGTCTGTCTGTCCATATGTGGTATGTAGGTTCTCCTATGCAGTAATTAGTTCAATGGTTTAGATTTTTGATACCTCTCCACATACTAAGGGAAGAAATGAGCTACAGAATCTGCTACTGTCGGTTACGTCCGACTGTATGCTTCCAACAGTCGGATCTGCTCTGTCCTTGATAAAATTGGTTTTTTTTATGCAAATAGATTGTTATCGTGAAGGATGCGAGCGCATTATGCGAAAGTCAGGAGATCTACATGCCGCATATATTATACATTTTATAAATATTCCCCTAAATGACGGTTCATTTGCATTATACACATGTATATCTAATCGAATATTGTTACAGATCAAGCATTGCATTGCCATTTCCAAGGGCGACATTGATGGGGCAACCCAAATCCTGCTGCATCGTCAGGAAACCAATCAGAGTCTTACCGACAAGTCTCACAATCTGATCATCAAGAAGAACGTTGTGGTTGACGACAATGAGCTGAAGAATCGCATCATTGCCAGGTCAGTATAGATATCAATATAAATATAAATATTATAATATATAAATATTGAAACTTTTGATTGTAGGTACTCCTATGTGGATAAGAATGCTACGCAGCGGGAGTACAAGCCGGTAGTGCCGAAAATGGAGCCCAGGAAGCTGGTGCGCTATCGGGATAACAAAATAGTCTCGCTTAGGGGCGAACGCTACACTGAGGTGAAGCGTGACGAAGATGCTGAGTTAAAAAAACCCAAGAAGCAGATTCAACCGTAACTAAAGTTGAACAAAACTCACAAATATTTTATCAAGAAGCAACTTAACCAACCACCTAATATTTCCGCACCAACGACACCTAGAATTGAACGATGCAGCAGCTATGAGGAGCTATTTGAGACGAATTTGTGTGAAGAGCTGCGAACACTTGATACGATAACCAAACCCAATCCCAGTTTAAACCCCACAACCCCCTATCTGACCTTCGGGCCAGTTGTAGCCATGCTTAGCCAACGTTTAGATGCTTCCTTGCCAATTCCATTACCAACACAACACCACGAGACAACAGCAGACGAAGAGCAACGTTTACCAAGGAGCAGAGCAGCCGTCGCCGCATCAAAGGATAACCCCATTATAATCCAGGTATCCCCATGTGAGTTGGCCGGCAGTTTGTTGTTGCTGTTGTTAAGTTGTTTTGCTGTTGCCGGTTGCGATACGCCATGGAATTTGTATAATCATAATCAAATTGTGGACAAAGACACAAAGACTTTACTACGATTACATACCAAATTAGTTGATAGTTACTTTTTATTAGGAATTACCACTGCATTCAGATTGTTTTACGATTGTCCTCCCTCAAGGAGCACGATCATCCGCAATTCCTTATGAGTTTCGTTTCGGTGACAAGGATGCGGCCTAAACCCAATCTTGGCTGCTGCCTGTCGCTCATGACAACACTTGTCGTCACGTCTGTAATGTGTGGATTAGAGCTGGGTTCGATCTTTCTATCGCTTCACGTCTAAAAATCGATTCAATCGATTAATCGAAATAAATTCAATTTGTTTGAAAAAACAAACAATAATAACTAAGCACGGAGCATATCCGTCGGGTGGAAGATTACAGTCGAATGTAACCGACAATCGCGAAAAAATCGGATCGACTTAATCGCCCACAAAAAGAATCGATGAAATCGAAACCCAATCGAATCGAAGCCCAGCTCTAGTGCGGATAATACTTCCCAGTTCCTTATCGCCCTCAAGTTCGAATTTGAACTGAAAAACCTGCGGGTTTTGTGCGATCAATTGAATCTCGAACGCATTATAATAACATAATCCCACAGACACAGGCGCGACATTTGTAACACGAATTTGGCGCTCAAAAATAGACTTATTTAGATGATTTTAGGTATTCGAATTAAAGTGCAAAGTCAGGTACCAAGGTGCGTTTTGAAAACGCAGCCGTACAGCCGCTTGCCATAAGAATTACGTTGAAAGTTCGTAAACGCATTGTTTTTACTGTGTAAAATATAATTACTATATTTTTGTTTTTATTTTGTGTTTGATTTACACGCTACTATATGTTTATTATTGTGGTCTAAGCAAACTAGCAACAGTAACCAAAAAAATCAAAAGAATCGATGTCAAGCAACACAAACTAGTCGTGCTCACCCTAAAAATACCCTGTATACCAAAGCGGCTGCTGCTCGGATGGACACAGCAATATTATAAACATATTCAACGCATACACAACAAAACTTAAAAATCAAGAATAATCAATTTAAAACTAACATTGTCTTAAGCAAGCTTTATTGTAACTCCTAAAAAGCGGTAAAGCGCATTATTCTCTTGATTTAGTTTGTTTAGAATTTAGATTTAAGTACGTATTGGACGAATATTTAATTGCATTTTACCCATTATTTGATTTGAATAACTTATTAGGTGTATTCGTTTTCATATCCATACTTTTATTTATAATCACCTACATACGTCTTGAAAGTTTGAATTTCGATTAAGACTTAAGCACTGACTAATCGGTATTTAAACACACATATATATGCATAAATATGTATTTATTTATTTACGTATCATATTGGTTTCGGTTTGATATTATGTACCATTTTCTCACATATTTTAGTTTTATATATTATTTTTGTGATATTAGCGTAAAAAAAAATGTATCTGCAAAAAAAGGCAAAAGCTCTCGAATTAATCTTTTCAAATTCAATAAATATATAATATTGTATTCAACAAAACAAATGATGTTTGAATTTAAAAACAAATTAAGTTTAAATTTAAAAGCAAATTAAATGAATAATGTGGTGTTCTACAAATCTTTTAAATGTTGGCGCTAGCGTTTTGGTATTTATATTTAGTATGGTCACACTGTACAAAAACCAAGTAGCTGCTGCTTTGTTGATATGGCAGCATTGCTCGTTTGACAAGATGGCTGCCGACGCATAGAGCATTTTTAGAAAATTCAATTTCGTCTGCAAATACGTAATTTAAAGCCAAAATGACAACAATTGCGGATTTATTCACAAAATACAATTGCACAAACTGCCAGGATGATATCCAGGGCATACGCGTGCATTGTGCCGAGTGCGAAAATTTCGATCTCTGCCTGCAAGTAAGTACACGTATACGCTCACACACTCACATGCATGCATATAAACGTTTGTATGGGAGAGTGTGTATGCGCCACACCCATACATGCATAGCGTACTCACACACACACTGACAGTGTCGGCCATTAGAGGTGGCATAGCGCTGACGCATCTAAAACTGTATATATATAGCCGGTCGATTTCACAATGTTGATTGTCGAACAGCTGATTTTTGTGTACGCAGTTGCTAATGATAAATTAACGCAAATGCTGCGTATATTTATTGCCTGTACTCGTGAAATGGCTAAAAACACGGTTTATAGGTTTGTGGGAATGTATGTAGCAGGCAGAGGGAGGCGTGGCAGATCCCACAAATTATGTATAGTCGATAAAGCTATGTCCGTCTGTCTTGAACGCTGAGATCTCGGAAACTGGATTGATTGTAATTCAAAATAAATATATTATACCCTCTAATATATTTAACTATTCTGAAAAGCTTGGTCCCGCTTACCCTCTGACATGTTTATAGATTATATTATTATTACAGGGTATAAAAACTGAGAAGTATTGTTCTACGTTTAACACTTGTATGTTTATCATTTTAGTGCTTTGCGACTGGCGCAGAGATCGGCGCCCATCAGAACTATCACGCGTATCAGTTCATGGACACGGGCACCGCGATACTGAGCGTGTTCCGTGGCAAGGGGGCGTGGACGGCACGGGAGGAGATCCGTCTGCTGGACGCCATTGAGCAGTACGGCTTTGGCAACTGGGAGGACATTAGCAAGCACATCGAGACCAAGTCGGCGGAGGATGCCAAGGAGGAGTATGTGAATAAGTTCGTCAATGGAACGATTGGCAAGCAGACGTGGACACCGGCGCATTCCCAGAGACCGATTCTGATCGATCATACGGAGGATGACAATGGTCCGCTGGGCGCCAATGCGCTGGCTCGCCTGCCGCCCCTCGAGATCAGCAGCGAGGAGGCGCTACAGCTGGGCTATATGCCCAATCGTGATAGCTTTGAGCGCGAATACGATCCCACGGCCGAGCAGCTGATCTCGACGATAACGCTCAGCTCGGAGGATGTGGAGATCGATGTGATGCTGAAGCTCGCCCACGTTGACATCTACACGCGTCGTCAGCGGGAGCGTGCGCGTCGCAAGCGCATGGTCCGGGACTATCAGCTGGTCTCGAATTTCTTTCGCAATCGCAACTACGCTTTGCATCCGGGCCTGAGCAAGGAGCAGAAGGAGTTCCGGGATCGCTTTCGCGTCTTTGCCCAGTTCTACTCCTGCAATGAGTACGAGCGCCTGCTGGGTTCCTTGGAGCGGGAGAAGGAGCTGCGCATCCGGCAGTCGGAGCTGTATCGCTATCGCTACAACGGCATCACCAAGATCGACGACTGCCGGCACTTTGAGCAGCACGCCGCCATGGCCAGCCATCGTCCCACAGGACCCTACGGCCATGGAAAGTCCGTAAGTAAAATAAAAACTGTCTCTTTGAATGCATGGCGAGTTGAATATCGTGTGAACGCCAGAGCTGTTCGTCTGTCCGTCGTCCAGCTCTGGCGTTTTGTCTTCGTCTGAATGATTTATGTTCTGCTCTCTACTTTCACGATATTCAGCTCCTTTGCATTATCAACGCGCCCAACTCGCAGCGTTTGAATGGTTGTATAAGACAATGTTTAACCACAGGACAGCACACATCCCTACTTTGGAAGTCATCGGCCGCCAAGCTCTTCCTTACACTCCCCGCAAGCGATGCCCAGAAAGCTGTAAGTACAACCAAGATTTTTATCTATATATATTTATACCCTGTACCCATTGAAAAATGGGTAAAAACAGCGTTATTAACTTTGTCAGAAGTAGGCTTGGTAGAGCCCACAAACTATATATATTCTTGATCAGCATGAAGAGCTAAGACGATTCAGTCTGTCCTTCTGTTTAAACGCTGAGATTTCCTAAACTATAAAAGCTAGAGCAGCCGTTTTGGTCAGATCAGATCAGGTTTATTTCAAATCTTGGATGCCACACCCCCTTTACGTCATAATCGATAATACCAAATAACAAGCGTAACATTGAACATAAAAGTTTATTACAGTAGAATCCGGTTATAACGACGCCGCTTATAGCGTCCGTCCGGTTATAGCGTCGAAAACTCGATGGCTTGGTTGGTCCCCATACAAACTTATATGAAAGGGCCTCCGCTTAGAACGTCTCCGCTTTTAGCGTCAAACCGCTTATACCGACGAGATTTTTCACAATTCAACCGGATATTGCGACGTGCCAAACAAAAAAAAAACTTTAAAGAGGAAAATTTGATTTCTTTAACAATGCTAAAAGAAGCAAACAAAATCATGGATTTTGTGTTTTTTCAATACGAAAAAGAAACAAAATCATGGATTTTGTCTTCCGGATATAACGACGTAAAATCGTCGGTCCCTTGAAAGTCGCTATAACCGGATTCTACTGTATTAAATTTTTTGTTTTTATTAAAATATTAATTTGTTTTATTTTAAAACCTATTACGAACATGGCATCCATAAAATAAAAAAAAAATTTTTTTTTTTCTCCTTTCGGATAGTGCGTCTTCCGGATATAACGACGTAAAATCGTCGGTCCCTTGAATGTCGCTATAACCGGATTTTTCTGTATTTGAAATATAAACGCTCTTCTATTATATTTAACTATCCTAAAAAGCGCATTGAAATCGGTTAAACATAGGAGATATTAACGAAACAATATTGCAGGTGAAGTTAGAAGAAGAAGCATTGCTGCTACGCTTCGCTTTGACAGTTTTATAGAATAATATTGACAATATAGGGTACAGGGTATTCTAGAGTCGAGCCCGTTCGACTGATCTGATCTGCCCCATACAACTTTGTATAAAATAATATGTTGCATTTGCAGCGAACCGTTAAGCGGCGCCGAGGCAAGTTCAAGTTCAATCGCACCAAGAAGCATGCCCCACACCGGCGACCCGATCTGCTCCGGCGCATTATTGCCCAGCAGAAGCTGCTTGGATAGCTATCGGACATCGTCGGCAGCTACGACAACGATGCTGCCGACGACGGGAACGGGAATGGGAGTGGGAGTGGGAACGGGAATGGGGATGACGACGCTGGAGTCGGGAATAACAGCGACTGCAGCGACTTCCACGGCTACGATGACGACAGCGCTGATGAACCTGCCACAGCTGCCGACAGCAGCAGCGAAGGTCAACCAACAACATCAGCAGCAGCAGCTGCCAAGCGGCGCAAAGTCGCAGCTGCAACAGCAACTAAACGAACCCGCCGCTGCCGCCGGCAGCAGCCATAAATCCTTGGAAGAGCCAACAACAAGAACAGGCATGAGCCTCATACTGCGCACACAGCTGGAGGAGCTGCAGCGTCTGCCCCAGCCGCTTGGCAGCCACTTGCTCAGCCACAATGAGCTGGACATCTGCAGAAGACACAGCATCACGCCCACCACATATCTGTCCATGAAAACCGTCTGCCTCAGCGGTGCACCGTCCCTGGGCGGTGCCATGGAGACCTCATTGCGCAAATTCTTCATCAAATGCGGCTGGCTGAGCCACTGAGCCACTGAGCGGATTGCACTTGCAACATATTGATATTTCCAGCTTCAAAGACTTAACACTTAATCGTATTTTATTATATAGTCGTAGTTAATTATAAATCAACACTTTTGAGTCGCTTGCAACAACTCCAATAATTGTTCTGTGGCAGCGCAGAGCATCAAATATTAGAGCTGGGCTTCGATGCGATTTAATCGATTTTTTTCTCGGCGTATAAATCGATTATTCTTAATTAATTAATCGATTTTGGGATTACTTGTGAAATTAAATTGCCGGTTTTATTTCGATTAAGCGATTAAATCGATTTTCAGACATGAATCGATAGAAAAGATCGAACCCAGCTCTATCAAATATATATTAGTATGCTCTGAGTTGTGACAATATATCTGCATTAACTTGTATCAAGTCGGAATGATGATTCCCCATTCTGTTCAGAGTTTCAAAGAAAACAACCAACGCAATGCACTGTTCATTCTTTTATAAACAAATATACTATATATATATATAGAGATATTCTAGAAGCTAAATGTGAGAATAGTAGACGCAAGATTCCGATTCGGAATAGCTGTCATGATAACTGAAACTATAATCTGATGAATCATAATAAACGTATGGAAATCTGTGAAATTTATTGTAACGAACTAATACCACAAAACCTTTCAGAAAATAGATGTGCGCTGACTTTTAAACTTAACCTACGGAGAGAGAGAGAGAGAGAGAGCTAGAGCTGCGTTGGACGCACTGCGTCATCACTTGTTCCTCAGGAAATAGCGATAGAGAGTATTCTTCTGTGTGGCGCTGTTGGATGCGCTGCTGCTGCTGTTGCTGGTGGTCGCCTGCTCCACGGCACTGGCGGCTGCCACAACGAGTGAACTTCGCCAGGATGCGATCAGCTCGTTCCGCAGCTCCACCGGCAGCTCCTTGAACACCTGCGCGTCCACGCCGGCTGGACACGGGATCTGCGAGAGGGAATCCTGTGCGCCGGCTGTTGGGCTGGGCGCTAGATCGGCCACCTGGAGAGCGGGAGCAACGGTTGGTGTGCTTGGAGCACTGGCAGCATCATCCATGGGGGAGGGCAGCGGCGAGGAGGCTGTGGAGCTGGCATTGGAGCTGATGCGACTGGCGGTGCGGGCGGGCATAAAACGCTGGCTGCCATCGATGCGATTGAGCAGCGTGTTGGGCGGCTGGATGCTGCGAAAGCGTGGCGCATTCGTGGAGCTGGAGCTGGAGGGTGTGCAGGCGGCAGCTGCTGCAATGGGGCTCATCGGGAAATCCTTTTCGCTATCCCGCGAATTCAGACGCAAGTCGCAGACGCGCAGCTTGCTGGGAGACGCCACATCGGCCGCAGTGTCCACGCCCACATCCACGGCCAGGCGACTGCGCTTGGACAGCAGCAGACGACCAATGCGACTCTTCTTGGGCGACGGCTCCACTTCCGTCTCTGAGAAGTCACTAAAGTCGGAGTTGGTGGCTGCGGATTCGGAGCCATTATCCGTCAGCATCGGCACCGGCGACGCTGTTGTGGCACGTCGTCTGCTGAACTGATCGCTGGGCTTGAACGTGGTGGGGGATGAGCGGAAAGCAGCCTCATCGCTGCTCTCGGCGGTTGGGCTTGTGGCCAGCTGGGAGTTGGTCAGCGATGTGATGGATTGCACCTCCAGGTCCGCCTTCTTGATGAAGAAGTTGGCAATGGAGGAGGAGCCCATTTTGCGCTCCTGGAACTTGGAAAACGCCAGGCCAATCAGT
The DNA here is from genome assembly GCA_035045125.1 of Hypselothyrea guttata. Taxonomy (NCBI): domain Eukaryota; kingdom Metazoa; phylum Arthropoda; class Insecta; order Diptera; family Drosophilidae; genus Hypselothyrea; species Hypselothyrea guttata. The sequence continues at coordinate 100,618 of JAWNNJ010001558.1, forward strand.
GTGATGTTAAAGGGCTTGTTCAGATCGATAATGCGCTCAAACAGTCGCATGATGATCTTCAGCAGCTTCTCCAAGGCGCCATCCGCCAGCTGCACCCTGCAGACGCCCGTCTCCCCCGCGCACACTGTGGTCCTGAACAGCGAGGGCAAGATGTTCGCCTGCTTCGTCTCCCGGTGGCTGCTCTTCTTCTGCGCGTCGTATTTGCGCAGCAGCACCTTGATGGCAATGGGTATGCGACCGTCCTCCGACACCTATGATAATGACAATGATACGAGATTTATTTATTTGAATTTCGATTAAAAAAAACAATTTAAATTGAGCATTATAAAATTAAAATTAAATTTATTTAAATACAATTAAAGAAAAAATAAAAAGGGTAATATAAAATATAAAATCTATAAAAAATATAAATTATAAATTCTGGAAAAAAAATAGGCTCACAAAAATTAAAACAATTTAAAAGAAAGGTGCAGCATTGGGGAAAACCCCAGAAAAACCCAACCAGACTAAGGTTAGAGGTTATTATTATTATCAGTGTGGGGAATTCTGCACTGCAATCTAAAAGATCTATTGTACCCCCTATAGGAACCTTCTTAAAGATCTCCCACCAATCCGATGTCCCGAACAAAGTCAAGTATTTAATAGGGAAAGGTTACAGGTTAGTTGAATTAAATAAATATATAAATCTACGTTGATAATATTGGATGGCGAATTTAATAGAAGGGAGGACAGTTCAGAAGAAGGTAATCTATAATGTACGGTATAACTAGAGCATACACCCGAAAACTATTACGAATTATTACGAACTAGTACGTAGCATAATCAACGGTGCATACAGGAAGCAAAATAGGTTGAAAGTTCCTTGTTGGTCTACGAGGAATTAAAAAACTAATTTGATGCAAAAGGGCAGCTAAAATCAACTTATGTAGAAATAAAACGCCTAGAACAGTCCTACGATTGAATAGAGACTGAAGATTAATAAGAAGCAATCTAGCAGAATAAGACGATAAGCGAAGATTAGGATGCCAATTTAATGCTCTAAGAGCAAATTAAATGGAATTGTTTTTCAGCTGATTCTAATACAGTAGAATCCGGTTATAGCGCCATTCAAGGGACCGACGATTTTACGTCGTTATATCCGGAAGACGCACTATCCGAAAGGAGCAAAAAAAAAATTTTTTATGGATGCCATGTTTGTAATAGGTTTTAAGATAAAACAAATTAATTTTTTAATCAAAACAAAAAATTTAATACAGTAGACTCCGGTTATAGCGACTTTCAAGGGACCGACGATTTTTTCCTCTTTAAAGTTTTTTTTTTTGTTCGGCACGTCGCAATATCCGGTTGAATTGTGAAAATCTCGTCGGTATAAGGGGTTTGTCGCTAAAAGCGGAGACGTTATAAGCGGAGGCCGTTTCATATAAGTTTGTATGGGGACCAACCAAGCCATCGAGTTTTCGTCGCAATAACCGGGCGGACGCTATAAGCGGCGTCGTTATAACCGGATTCTACTGTATTTAATAAGCTGATTGGACTTTTACCTGCTCCATCAGCCGCTTGAGCAGCATGCGAAACTTCTCGGTGGCGTCCAGGTGCACGGAGATGGGCTTGCAGGCGTCCTCGACGCTGATTGTCTTTGGTTTGCCTGTGGCACGCACGCAGCTGGTGTCGCGACCGAATGCCAAGTCTCTCAGCTTGGTGGCCGTCTCGAAGCCGAACTTTTTGCGCATGAACTCCATGTCGCATTGCTGCAGCTGCTGCACGTTGCCGACGCCCGCCTCCTGCAGCAGGCATTGCGTCTTCTGTCCAATGCCCGTCACACGCTGCAGCTCGTTGAGATGCCGCATGAACTGCTCCGCATGGCTGGACACCAGCACCGTCTGCTGGTTGGGCTTGTGGCAGCTGCCCACCAGCTTGGCCAGCAGCTTGTTGTACGCGATGCCCGCGCAGCAGGTGATGCCCAGACGCAGATGCAGCTCGTCTCGTATCTCCTGGGCGATGCGGCTGCCAATGGCCAGACGCTGGGCACAGCCACAGCTGCAGGCATCCAGCTGGGTGCCATCGTCGGGATAAATGTGTCCAATTGGCGGCTTGCGCAGCGCCTCTGCCACATGCGCCTGCCGCAGCTCGACCAGCGCCGTCACATCCATGTAGTTCTCATCGAAGCCCAGTTTCTCCACATCCGGCGTGTAGTTCAGCAGCAAGTCGAATATCTTCTGCGACATCAGACGATAGGGCGTCAGATCCTCGCCGTTCACCAGCACCAGATCCTCACAGATGCGCTGCGCCTCCGCAATCAGCATCAGCTTGCCGACGCCTCGCTCCCTTGCCACATAGTTGCACGTGACGACAAAGTTCTTCTGCTGCACGGCCACGGGACGGGTGCGCAGCGAGGGGTTACGCAGCTCCTCCACCTGGGCGTAGAAGTAGTCCATGTCCAGGTGTATGATGGTGCGCTGGTGTGGCTCGCTCCTGTGTAGCACGCTGGCGAAATCCATCTTGGCGCCTGGCAACAACAACAAAACAGCAGTTGCTTGTTAATAACTTATTTCATTAAAACAAAAACACAAACAAACACCGCACCCGCCCGTCCGTCCGACCGTCTGTCTGTCCGCTAGACTGTGACCTTTGAAAATGCGCCTCGACTGGCGACGTCATTTCGCGATTGAACGAAAACAAAACATCAGCCGCGAGAGAGTTCGAGAGAGGCAGTGCTGCCGTCTTAGCGTATTTATGGCCAGATTCATTTTTTACTTGATAGTATAACTAAAACTTAAGTTTACAAAATAGCCATAAATCGTATTTTTCTTTTAGGCTTATTGAAGCATACAAATTACCGGAATTGATTGTTATTGACCATCGTGAAATAAACATCATTCATATGAACAAAACTAAACGTTGTTCATAGAGTTCAACGAGAATTTTATTCATATGAACAAAAACATTGTCATTAATTTATTAAAAAAAAGTTTGATATTTAAAAAAATTTAAGTTTTGGAGCTTTTAATATTAGTTTATTTTCTTGGCCTTATTATTTACTGAACTAGCCATTTTAGCTTTTTTTTTTTGCATGCCAAATTCTGGCATCACTGGAGAGAGCTGTGAAGATGGCGCGCTGCCGAGCAGTGTTGCCAATTTGTCCTTTTTCCGGACAGATCTGTCCTGTTTTTAACGCCTCATCCGGAAAAAAAATGCAAAACATCCGCATACCAGAAATCTGTCCTTTTTTTCTATTTTTTATCCGGAAATCTGTCCTTTTTTTGGATTTTGTATGTTAATGGCGTGCAGCATTGTTTTTATGAGTTTTTTAATTATAACAGGCTATGTTATACTTAACATGTTCACGTTATTATAAATTAGCTGTTTATGCTAATGCTAACAGATGCGATAGCTTGCAAAAAATGTATTGAAAAGAGCAACTCTAACTAGTTATTGACGCACTTTATTTTCCGGTGCGAAATTAATTGAACTTTGATTAAAAATGCCCAAAGAAATATACAACTATAGAATACCCTGGGCCTTTTATTTTATATACAATTTTATAAAAATACTAGGTTATGTGGGTTTTATTGATTTTTGGGCATGAAGGGGGCGGGGCATCAAACTTTCGAAACAAACTTAATCTGCGTATGATAACTACCTATCTAAAGCAACCAAAACGGAATCTCTAGCTTTTGTAGTTGCTGAGATCGACGCGTCTATCCAAACAGAAGGACGAACGGACATCGCTAAATCGGCTCAGCTCGTGTCCCTGACCAAGAATATATATATAAAAATCAAATTACATTACAAAAACTTTGTCCTTTTTTCTGTCCTTTTTTTTATTTTTTTCATCCGTTTTTCCCTGGTGTTTTTTTCAAATCTGTCCTTTTTTTCCGAAAAAAAGTTGGCATCACTGCTGCCGAGCGGCAATGGGCAAAGAGGAAGAGGCAGAGAGGCGAAGAGCAACAGACAGAGAGCACAGCTGTGCTTTGTGGCTCCTTCTTTGTGTTGTTGCTGCGTGAGCAATGAGTAATGACGATTGTTGTTTTTTTAGCGCGGGTTTGCCCGAAACGTACGATGAGAAATTTCAGCTGCTGTCTGCCTGCCTGCTGCTATCTCTGTCCGCTGTCCGTGCCTCTTCCTATATACACCAATACACACTCACACACACACATGCACATAAACATATTTACGCTCGCACGATAGCGCCGACTTTCTAATCAAACATTTGTTGGCCATCGGTGCTGTACAGTGCACCGGCAAATCATTTGGTTGGCCAATAATTTTGCACATCTGTAGTACGGATCGAATGCATATATCATCTATATATCGACTACGAAATTGCAGCCAATGATGACGCACAAATTAAACGGCACTTGCATTGGAGAAATTGCGTTTTCAATCTGCTCTTTCAATTGATGGCATTGCCAGACAACACAAGCACTTTATTTATGGTTTTTGCTTTTTATAACATTAGCTGGGACAATTAATGCGTATAAAATTAAGCAATTTATTTATTTACCTTTGCACAAAGTAGAGTTGTAGCGAATCCTGTGTGACCAGTTCGAGTGCGTCGAAAAATACCATTACCTTGACAAAAATGTGCTAAATAAGGCCGCCAATAATACCGACTGCAAATCGAAATACTATATTTAAATTTATATTATCTAAATTTATGCCATCTCTGAAAATGCAGTGTGTTTTCAAGAGTTTGCTAAAATCAGCTGTCGGCCCTTCTTGTGGTAAGCACAAAAGTATTATTAATATTATACAATTCTAATATTGAGCATCATCCAAAGGATTGCGATATCTTAAAATGGCTGAACAAGAGCTGCGCGTAATACCGTCGGTAGACATAGATAATGAGGGAATATTCAAATATATTCTGATCAAGGTCTTTGCCAAAGAGACCGCCGATGGGACCGAACCCAGTAAAACTATAGTCCGGGGATATGCAGATTGTACCTGGCATGGTAAAAATTGAGAAAATCTATGAACAAATTGATTGTTATTAATTTATGCATCTTTTCCGCAGCTGATATATATGATCGTGTGCAGGAAATATGCAAAAAGAGCGGCTTTGATACAGAATGTTTGGGTGGAGGTCGCATCGAACATCATCCAGATAAAAAGTATCTCAAGATCTACGGTTATTCCCAGGTAAGATAATTGCTAATTTTAGAATGTATGCCTTTACAAATAACATATTTTGTTTATAACAGGGTTTTGGCAAAGCTGATCACTCGGAATCGAAGAGAATTTTGCAATCAAAGTATAAAGATTACGAAATCGAAACCACCGATGATGGATATTAACTTAATTTAAATTTTCCATTCATTTCTGAATAAAATTCATGCACAATATTTGCTTATCAGAGTAGCCTGTAATTGACAGTGTTTTTGGTTTGGTTTGTAGTATAAATTTAGTAACTCAATAGTGTTCCTAGAAGTCACTACACAATTTTCATTTTCCAAATTCCAAATTGTTCACCGATTATTCAAAATGAAATTGAAAAATGTCTTTCGGAACTTTCAGGGCTACTCGAACATCTTTTGTAAGTACCATATTGAAACGTTGAAGCCTAATTGATGGTTTATTTATTACACAGTGAGAAATTACGCTAGCCAAGATACCGCGAGGACATTAGTTAACATGAACAAAGTCAAAATTGGAGAGGGAAAGCAAAACTATTTATTGATCTCCGTGTATGTACATGGAGAGTCATTATTCGCAAAGACAATTGTGCGGGCTTCCGAAGGCTCCCACGGTCAGTAAAATGTATTTTATTTTATTTATTATACATATAATCTATTGATCTATACAGAAAATCTGTACAAAGAAATCCAAGCAAAAATGCAGGAAAAGCAACTATGCACTAGATCTTTGGGAGGTGGTATACTTGACGTCGATAAAAAGAAGGAAAATATCAAAGTATACTCGCAGTGCAAGGTAAAGTAGAAACAAATAAATAAATAACCCGAATTGCATTAATTAATATATTAATTCATGTTTATTTAGACTTTTGGAAAAGCAGATCATTACCGTACCAAGGATATCCTAAAGTCTCATAAGGACTACGAAAGCTATTCAATTAAAATCGGAAAATAACCATTCTGAACATTTATCATTAATTGCCAAATATAACAAGCATTAACGTAAAACTCATGAAAAGTGTGAATTATTTTGAAAGTACGTGCTTTAAATGAAAGGTGTTGTGGGCAAATATTAATCAAAATAATGACAACAGGCCAATAATAGTATTTTATTATACCCTGTACTCTATATTCTCTATAATGCATTTTGAAAATTTTAATAAACTTAATTATTTAATTTTCCAAATCTGCCGGAGAAAAAGCGAATTTGGCTACAGTGGCGGACAAAATAACGTTGCCACTTACAAAAATGAAAAAAAGCCACAAATGTGAAATCTGGCGGGTAAAAAGCGCATTTGGCAACAGTGTTTATAAAACAAATTCAGTTATCGATAGTCGATGTGCCGTTGTCAATCGGCATTGCGAAACACCAATAAACAGTATTGGGCAAAAATGTTTTCTGGCAAGCAGAATTTAATGTCCTGATATTTTACAACAAAAATAAAGACGCTGAAATACGAAAATGAATTGTTGCATTTGTCAGTTCTCCGTGCGCAATGCAAGGAACATATACGAGGAGTCGATCGGCAAGCCGCCAGTGCTGATCAGCGACCTGGTGCTGCAGTGCATCAGAGGCACACGCCACACGCTCAGCGAGTTCAACTGCGGCATATGCAAGAAATGCTGCGAGAAATTATCACGCTACTACAAATCGATGCAAATAGCGCGGAAACTGCGGCAAGAGATCGTCGAGCTGATGCGCGGTCCGTTTGCCATAAAAGACATCAAGACGAGCATCAAAAGCGAGTTTGATAACAGCAGCGAGCTGGTGGAAACGGTGGACGCTGCAGAGCTGGACGGGGGGGTGGAAGGGGAGCACGGAGGGGAACTGCTGGAGGAGAAGCCAACGATTGTGGATGCCACAATACTGGTGGGGACGGATGAGGAGGAGGATGCGGAGGAGCAGGAGCAGCACGTGTCTTTTGATCGCCAATCCAGCTGCGAAGATGAGGAGTTCCAACAAGTCGATCTGGACATGGACATCGAGCATGAGATCGTTATAAACCAGGAGATGGGCCAGGGGCATATAGACGCAGAGCTTAAGGAATCAGCGGATGAGCTGCAGCTGTACGGAGCGGACAAGGATATACTGAGCGAATTTGAGGATCAGATCGAGGGCACCATCGAGTATCTGATCTCGGATGGCGAGGATCAGGACAGCTCCGGTGATTATACGGTCAACATACAGTGTCCCAGCTGCCCGGAACAGTTCAGCAGCCGGCGGGCGTACAATGCGCACACAAAGCGTGAACACTTTCCGGGCTATGTGTGCGATCAGTGCGGCAAGACGCTGCAATCGTATTCGGGATTCATTGGCCATCTGCAGAACCATGAGCCCGTCAAGCAGTTCGAGTGTCCGCACTGTGGCGAACGCTTCAGCCGCAAGTTCCGCCTTAAGCATCACATGGCCTGGCATACGGGCGAAACGCCGTATCAATGCGAGGTCTGCTCCAAGCGTTTCGTGCACAAGGTGGCGCTCTACAAGCACAAGATGATACACGACACGGACTCCAAGCGGCTGGAGTGCCAGGTGTGCGGCTTCAAGACCCGCACAAAAGCCCATCTGGAGCGGCACATGCGTTCCCACACCGGCGCCAAGCCCTTCACCTGCCCCGTGTGCAACAAGCGCTTCTCCCAAATGTACAACATGAAGGCCCACCTGCGGGAGCACGAGAATCCGGGCAGCAATCGGCACCGCAGATTCCACTGCGCCAAGTGCACGCACACCTTCATCAACGAACAGAACTACTTGACCCATTGCCAGCGTGACGATTGTACGCCCGTTTAGCAGATCCAGTAAAATAATGCTGAAAATTCTGTAAATAAATACGCACAAATATGAGCCAGAGATTTGAATTTCAACTGCACCGAATAGTCAGTTTTTTTTAAGGTTTTTTAAGCTTGTTTCAAAATTGAGTGTCTTAATTTTGTATATTATATAAAAATATAATATAAAATACAAATATATTTGCACACTTCGATCAGAACTTTGATCTTTTGTACTAAAATTCTATATTTTGTATACGTATATGTATTTAAAATCGTTCGAAAAATAAAATAATCATAATAAAACAAAAATCATAGCCACAGAATCGGCTGACATAACTACTTAATAAAATAAAATATTGTTTCAAATGCTTAATGATTTAAATCAAAACTAGCTCAAATAACATTCATGTGCTTTGAATAGCCGAATAAATTACTTTAAAATTTGTTTCTAATATAATTTATAAATATTCTTAAATTTATCTAAAATATTTCGGCTCATATTTGTGCATCGTCTGCTTCAATGAATAAATAAATCAATTAAATCGTACATTTATGTACTTGGTTGTTTTTTGTTTGTTTATTAAATCTACATGCATTTCACAAATAATAAATGTATACCATAATAAATGTATTCTCAGTTATTATTTTGCTGTATTTGTTGCGGTTATTCTCATTTGTTTTCGCTTAAAAAAATATTTATTGTATATTGTTTTGTTTTGTTTTGTTTTCTATAGAACTTATTCAAGCAATTATGCAACTATTGGAGCCATTAGCACTCATTGTTAATCAATTATTAAAAAGAAGAAACGAAATTGTTTACGCTGGTATAAATTAATTAATTAGATAGAAGATCGAAGATATATTATGTATAAATACATAACAGAAATTCAAAATTGATTTCGCTCTCTACGTATGTATCAATAGATTATACAAAAATAAAACAGTTTTTATTTTGATTTTGTTGTCGAGTTGAATAGAACTTTGTTAATATCATATCATATTGCATTAATATTATCATATAAAATGCACAATATATAAAAAATATTAACAAAATTTATTGCAGGCAGTCCATAGTTAGTACAAAAGTAACAAACAAATCCGAATCCAGGAATTAATACCTATTCATTAATTATGCTCTTTTCCGTCGAATTTCGTTTCGTTTGTGCTTTTCTCTTGGGGGAAAATCGGAAAAATCGAGCTTCGGACTGATTTTTCTCCATTCGTTGAGTTCAGGTTTATACAAATTCAGAATACAATACATACATACACGTATGTATGTACAATTTGTGTGTGGTTTGTTGTTGCTCTCGACTGTTACATTGTTATAAATTTAAAAAACACAAAAATACCTCCGGATGTTAAGGACGAAATTATGAAACATATCCCTTTTACCCCCACTTTAAACGCTATTTGCCCCGCCCCTGTCCTTCTGTAGTTTGTGATGCTTAGGTAAGCCTATTGAATGTACATTTAGTTCTATTTAAGTTTTTGATTTGCTGGAAATAGCTTCTCGAAATGTATCTCTAAGATGCACCTGCGCATAGTACATCAATCCCGCCCCATTTGCATAATTTAGCTTACAATATAAAAATCTACAATTGATGCCTTAACGCTTATTCGGATGGTTTCACAAGACCCATCGCTTTGTCTCCGAACAGGGGAAGTATATCGGAGTCGTTAACAATCTCTTCCTGAATCACTGGACTGTCTGGATCCTCACAATGTGTCTTGAAGAAGAACCTGCAATAAACAAATTAAAGATCTTTATAAATATCGAATTCGAATAATGATTAAATTCAAATGTTACCTAAAGTGACCCCTTCTGGGCAGATAGTCCTTAAATTGTCGCAGGGTCGGCTGAGTGGCGGGTATTTTGATTCTGTAAGGCACGGGCTCTTCGCAGAACAAAAATACCACAACGGTTTCCGGCGGTTTCATTGGCAGCGGTGGCGCTGCACCACCCGGCACTTGTGAATGATGCAGGGTGCTGCCACTGCCGCCAAAGGGGGGCTGCTGTTGCGCCAGGTGAGGGGGCTGCAACTGCGCGGGGGCATAGCGACGAGCACGACGCGGCTCGTCTTCCAGTCTTCGTTTCGCTTCCTCCAACTTTGAGGCGGTGCTTGAACCAGAGCGGGAGCTGCAACCAAATAGGATATTAAAGTTATGTGGCATGAATTATTTATAATACCCTGTACCCATTGAAAAATGGGTACCCATTCTGGTTATTTACTTACCTAGTATCTTTATATTTCATGACGGTATCAGCTGAGAACATGCTGATGCCGCTATCTGTGTTCATCGAAGGCCATTTATTCGTTAGCTTCCTCGAGCAGGAACTGGGATCGGGCATTGACTTTGAGTGCTTCATGGAGTGACCACCTGATGAATGCAAAATACAAGTTTTATTATTAAATTTCCGATAGGTTGAATTGCGATCTAAACCTACTCAAGCTCATGGCACCATCACTGACCATGCCGGAGTCATGGGTTGCGGTGCGTCTCCTGGATGGTATGGGCGGGCAGGGCGACATTGTGCCGGGTGATCGATGGGGCGTTTGGTCCTTCCACACTCGCGACACATGCTGGTCCAGTATGTCTTGGTCGTTGTCCTCGTCCAATGCGAACTTCTCCCGTATTGCCTCCGCAAATGCACGATCGCTGGCACTCGATCGTTCGTTGTTTGATTGCGCAGATCCCGGCATTCGCTGTACGAAAACGCAGAGTAATAAATAACCAATTAAAAATCTATTTAAATATTAATAATTAAATAATATTTACCTCTAAACGTGCACGCTCCTCCAAGTCACGTTTGCGCTTCACCTCCTCCAACTTGGGTATGAGCAAAGCCAGCAGTTCAGTCTCTTTCAGAGGTCGGTGCTCATTTGAATGCAAACGCTGTGTGCGTGGTATAACCTAATTATTTAAATTTAAAAAAATTTATTAAATAACAATAATTTTTAATTTTTTGGGTAAAATGCATCCTTGTAATTCATACAAAATAAATCGCTGAGTTCCAAATTCTGACCAGCCAAATTTTCGGATTAATTATACGCCCCATTTACGATAAAAACCGAATAACAAGCGTAATATGGAATATAGAAAGTTGTTCTCCGGAATACGGACTCTCTTTTATTGTATTTAGCTGTCCTAAAAAGCGCATTGAAATCTGTTAATAAACACAGAAGATATTGGGGAAACAATATAGCAGGCATTGCCTCGCCCTCTGGCAGCGCGGCCATTAAGGCGCACAAAAAAAAGTAAGAAGAAGCATTGCTACTACGCTTTATAAAATTATATTTATAATATAAGGAACAGGGTATTTCACGGTCGGGGCCCTCCGACTGATCTGCCCCGTCCAAATATTTTCTTGAAGCTTACTGACGTCTAGCTCAGACTCATATATTTCAGTTAAATAAATTATATTTAAATCTTGCAGTACCTGAAAGCTGTTGGTCTCCTTATTCGCCATGGCACTCTGACGTATAGCTTTGTTCTCCGTGGAGCTGTGTCTGCGCTCTATATAAGGTCGACCATCCCTGAAAAAAGTTAAGAAAAGTAATACACCCATTATGTACATGCATAATAATAGTGAACTGTGTGATAAACCCATAACAATCTGAAGATCTGCCGAACCAACGCTACTTACATGGAGCAACTGGACAGGGACATTGTATCGGAGTCTGTCCGACCCCCAGAGCTAACGCTAGCCCTCTCCGAATCCACTCGGGAATTGGGCACAAAGGAGGTGTTTGTGCTCGCAGTGTACACATAACCATGAGCTCTATGGGTCGCATGCATATATCCAAACAAATTGGGTGTTTGTGTGTGTGATAGTGTGTTTCGATCCATGCAGAATTTGGTATTTATATACAGAACGTATCATCGTCAAGTGTTTCAGAAATCATACAAAATAAACATATAAACATATAGAAATATAGAATAATAAATCCGTATGGTTGTTGTTTATGGGTTGATGGTTTGTTTTCGTTACGTTGATGCGGAGTGTCGCATGTTGTGTTGATGTTGTTTTATTATTTATTATTCATTTAGTTGTGGATGTTGTTTGTTGTTTTGTTGTTTTGTTGGGTGGTTCGTGCGTATTTGTGAACGTACAAAAAGATATGTAAATAAAAGAGAAATGAAGATACCAAATAAATAACAAGAGCAATAATAAGAAACAAATTTCAATTCATAAATAATTGCTTACAAAGTAGGTTTCTAATAATAATTGTGAACTTATAAATAAAGGCTGCAAACCGAGTTTTAACAAAAGCTATTTGAAATGGGAATTATGCAGAATTTTTACTTCAAATTAAAACATGAATCAAAGCAGCTGAAACTAAATCTAGCTCGAATTGTTTGAATTAAGATATCTTAAGAAAGTCGACAACAAGGTATTTAAGTATTTATATTTTGTATATCCTGCATAATAATCCTACATAAGAAATCGTGGTAGAACCTACAAAGCACATTATGCTTTCAAATTATTTAAATTTATTTAAAAAATTTATTAAAATCGCTTTGTAAACATAGAAGTTATTAAAAAAAAACAATATTACATAGTTCGTTTCGCTCGCAATCGGTATTTTTTGGGAATCCATTTTATTGACAGTAGATTTATTGTATCAATTATAATTACCATATCTTTCGATACTTCGATTTGCGGAGTTTATCAAATTGACTAGTCTAATGTAAAAATCAAAACAATAAATAGCAGTTCGGATATCCGGTTAAATGGAATATATCCGGTTAATTGCAGCCCTGTTATAAACTTGGCAAAGGTTTCAACCTAAATTGTTCATGCTAATAAAATTATTTACTTATTATTTACAATATAACTAATAATTAACTACTCTAAAATCTAGTTTATAAGCATGCACGGGACATCGATTGTATTGTGAATTCTAAGCTAAGCTCGAATAGAATCTCAAGTTACATACCCGGGTGGTCGAATTTCCAGTCTTCTTTTTTGTGTGGCTATCAAAAGGTCGCGCGTGAGACGCATGGGAAAATCGATGGGGGCGCCACGGCCGCCGGCACCGGCCTCGATTTGAACCTTCTCGAAATCGTCGCAGAGCGACAGTTCCGAATCCTCGTGCAGCGTGGGCAGCGTTGAGCTGCGTGGCAGGGTATCTGTGGCACTAATCGAACCGCTCGAACTGGCCGATGTGGATGGACCGTAGACGCTGCCGCTGGCGCTGCAGGTGCCAGCTGGAAGCACAGCTCCACAGTTCACTGGCAGATTGATGAAGACGCTCGATGCCACCGGCTGCTTGTTGCCGGCGCCGCTTGCCACCGACGGTGGCAGCATGGCACAGGCCATGCCGCTGGCGACGCTGCCGTTGTTGCTGCCACCGCTGCCACTGCTGGCGCTGCTGCTGAAGCGCTCCTGAAGGGAGGACATTTGTTGAATGTACTGTATGTACATCTCGGAGCAGAGGAAGCTGGGATAGATGTTGTCGCGTATGGTGGCCTCCACATGCTGTTGCATCGGATCGTAAATGTGCGGACTGAGCGGAATCTCATTCGATTTGATCGCCTTGATCTGGGCGCGTAATTCATCCGAAATCGATAGCTGGCTTTTGCGTAAGAATCTATAAAATCGTTGCATTATAGTAATGGCAAGATGTGGGATAAGGTCACTTGAGGTCACCTGTAAATGGCTCCGATGATTTGCTTTATCTTCTCGGGATCTGTTTGCTGCTTGAGTCCCTCGCAGGCAAAGTAGAAATTGAGATGATCATTGTAGGCGGGCGCCTCCTCCTCCACATACTTTTTGAACAGCTCCACCCCATCGCGATCCTCGAGCAGATGATTTAGCGTACGGGCCCAGTTCAAATAAGATGGAGGTGAGTTCTTGGAGGTATCTAAAACCCCTTCGGTCATCTAACAAAATATTACATATGATATCTATCTATATGCTATCTATATGTTTATTTCCCTTCGATATTTACCTTTTTAACGCGGCTCTCTTCTCCGGGTACAGGTGGTCGTGGCCCACTACACTCATTATCATCATATTTCCGGAGTCCCAATGGATGGCTCATGCCACACCAAAACTCGTACGCTTCTGCTATTTGTTGGAGCTCAAAACTTGTTGTTGTGCTTATTGGGGGAGCCCTTCGAGTGCTATTTAAATCGTATATATTTTAACTATAATTCCTATGCTTAATTAAAATGGTTTTAACGAATCACAAACGCCAGATATTTTTTGAAAATATTTGGGATATGGAAGATGCGCTCTTGGTATATTTCTTTTTCGTATTTCGTTTGCGAATTTGGAAGGCAGTTAGACAAGGCCTGAAAAGACGAGAGATAAAATCATCAAATAAATAAATATCTATATAAATATCTATATCTATAAATATCCATGTCCTATATAGACAAGTCTGTCTGTCCGTCCGTATGAACACCTAGCTCTCGCAAATTATAACAGTTAGAGACACAAATTTTCATATTTAAGTTCTCCTGTGCAGTAAGCAAATTATGCATGTTTTAGATTTTTTATACCTTATCCAGTTTCTCCGCAAATAAAAAAAAACGAAGTCACAATCTTAAAGCTAATGACTGGTTTCTAAATCTGTTTTGTTCTGTAAAATATTGTATATTTGAAGGAAAAGTAATCTATGATATTATCTTTAAAAAGTTTTTATAGTCGTAGCATAATGCGAAGCTTTACTGTAGCTGCTGTTTACAATGCACAAAGGACTTTTTAAACGGCATAAGTGAAAAGCTCTCGAGGCAAGTTTGAATTGATTGCAGTCGCAAATTAATTGCATCGCATGCAATTGCCAAGGAAACGGTTTACCTGCGACAGATGGATATTATTTAATAGATATCTATTTCCCTTTGCACTTGTCCAAACTTATGCTATGGATGTGAATGGGCTTGTTTGTGTGCGTGTTTGATTTGATTTCCAAGTGGGAAGAAAATTGAACGTCGGCCATTTTGAGAGCGTTTTTGATTGGTTCGTTTGATCGACCAATACAATATTCCAGTCCACAGGACGCAGCACCAAGGACAACAACAGCGACAAGGGGCAGGACAATAATCCATTATGTACGAAATTTGAAAATGGAACGCACACACACACACATAGAAATATATATATATATATATGTATATGTATAGGGTCGGTGGTTGTGCTGCTTCTGTCTGGCGCGCATGAAAATCAACATTTTTTTCGTGCCTTGCCTTGCCGCAGTCAAAGCAACAACTACATGAGAGCAGCGACAACGGCAACAACAAAGCACAAAGAACATAGAAAACAGCAGCAGTAACAGCCCTTACTAACACACACACACACGACACGCACACACACAGTGGCACACAAAAGGGGATGAACAACGTCTGGGGCGACAACAACAAAGAGCGCGCACCGCCAGAGCCCAAGGAAACTCATCAAAAAAATACGCCATTTGCATAGCACTCCATTACAGCCAAAAGAACAAAGAAAAGCACAATTTAAAACGCTCAGCCTCGAAAGAGATAGAACTAGACGAATCCCTCCCCCCCCCCCCCCACGCAACCCCCCTTCATCAGTGATATTACATTCAGAAAATTATTTGATTACAGAATAGTATTTTATAAAAAATGAAGCTCTTAAGTAAATATTGTTTTGTTCTCCAATTCAAGTTCGAGACGGTATAAAATCGTGTCGGAATTGGGTTAAAATTAAGTGCAAAGTATGATTAAATTAAGCACGAGTACAAAATTATTTAAATCATTAAAGTTTATAAACATAGAAATAAGAATTTTAACAACACCCTTAAATGAAAAATTTCGTTTTTGGATCAACTGTATTCTAGCTCAAACACCATACATTCTTGATCCAAGTATTGAACCTTAATCTTGATTTTTCTCTCAGTGTATGATTGCGTTAAAACAGGTATTTTATAAACTTTTCTTTTGATTATCCTAAGTATTTATAAACCAAAATGCTTTTATTGGATGACCTCAACAAAAAGACAGTTTATTTTATAATTTATTACGATTCTCTCATTCATTACCAATATAAATATTAAAATTGATCAAAAATAAATAAATAAACGTCAAGAAATACAAAATGATTGCTATAAATAACTCATCAACGCTATTTCCAAAGATATTATTTGTATATCATTATAAATTTAAACAAATATTATTAATATTTAAACGAATGTGAGCAAAGAAACGAAGAATATTTTGGCAGAAAGAAGTTTTAACTAATAATGAAACATTCTTATCTACAATAAAATATTTTTATTCCTATTTATGAAAAACTCTATCTTTTAAGTTTTACAACTTAAGAATGCTAAAAATACTTAACTTAAAATATTTAAACTTAACTTTAAATATTTTTTGTGTTCAAAGAGTTAAGTACAATATCTAATATTGGTTTACAAATAATATATTTTCAGGCCTTATTAGTCATGGTATTTTTGCGCAGTGTATTAACACGCCTCTGCTATTGCACTGGCCACTTGAAGTTACCCTTCGCTTTGCGGCGTCTCCTTGAGCCCCAAAGATGCAACCAAATCCTTCGCTGGCAAGACTTTTGCCGCAGCTTTAGAGTCCCGTTTGAGTCTGATAAATGCCAACATCAAACAGTTCCAACTGCCATTTAATGGTATAATCACCGCTTGTAGAACAAGGATGCATATAACTCACTAAATGAGGGTAGCTTTGATTTCGCCATGGTTGCATTTATGGGTGTAGTCAGCAAAATGGGGAGCAAAAGATTCCCAAATAAAATCTTAAACTAAGACATGTTATATAAGACTGGGAAAATTACAAACGAAATTCATTTTAGATCAATAAGTTTGTCTTTTTCGGAATGATTTTTAAGTGTATATTTGAAACCTATGAAAAGCAGTATAAACAAGAATATAATACTTTATATGTATACATATATATATTCCCAATTAAAAAACCAAGCTGAATTGACATTGTTTTAATTCCCTGCATTTAATTGCGCAATCAGCTGATTTAATCCAAAGAATTTTTTATTTAGCTGAATATATTCAAATATATTTATTACACTGCATAAGTTTTTATTACATAATGTTGTTTATAAGATAATGTTGCTAAAGTTTAACAATATCTACGCGTTTCTATCAGTCTTTTCTATAATATTATGTCAGTTTTTTTGATAACTAAACCTTTCTTTATGAACTTCTGTGTTTATAACCCGATTCCAATGCGCTTTTAACAAGATAAATACGAATAATAGTATTCTGTTTTTAGCGATTAAGGAGCAAAGGGGCGTGGCATCGAACGTTTGAAATAAACTTGCTTTGCGTATGGTATACACTTAACTACATAGTTTATCGTTTCGGAAATTTCAGTGTTCATCCAGACAGACCTAAATCGATTTAGATCGTTATCCTGATGAAGAATATTTACTTTAAGGAGTCTGCACCAAGTTATTAACCCTTTTTTATTAATTTAATTGGTATAGGGTATAAAACAATCTGATCTATAGGAAAATTTCCATAATTGAATATTAAAACAATAGAATTAAGAGCATTGAAATCAACAGACAGGTATACTGATCTATGCTAAGGAATACTAAAGACCTTCGTTAAACTCTTTTATATATTTCAACAATTATATATATTGAAAATCTTAAAAAAAATCAAAACAAAAGGGAAGGTTTTTTTATTAAAAAACACCTGCAACTTTTGGAATTGAAATGCCGCTGGGTCAGCAGTAATTTTAGCCGAAGTATTTTTATACCCTTTGCCCATTTGAAAAATAATAACTTTGTCATTTTAAAAATTTTATTAACTAATTTGTATTGAAAGTGAGAATATAGTTATTGAATTATTCTTTAAGTACATGCTTGAAAATTGGAAATTACTTTATTAAAAAGCAATACAAATAATAATTATTATGCGGACTTTTTGTGGTAACGATTTCCTTTGTATATTAGTTCCAGGCGCTTGAATGGCAGACAATACGCCTAGGGGCACCGAGGGAAAGGAGGGCGAGGAACAGTGAAAATCCCCTCGACAGTAGGAGCAACTGCTGCAGCAGATGAAACCATCAACCGAAAAATATTTATTATACCTATTTTTAATTCTTTTTATGCGCTTCACAGCATAAATGCCTCAAGCCCTAAACGATGCGATCGTATTATGAGTACTTGTGTATGATTGACAGGTCATGCTGAACGGATGATCATAATAGAATTCGGGATAATTACCGACGAATACCTTGAGGTTACGGGGGGGGGAGAATGATAATCACCTGTGAGAAGAGTACTTCAGGGTACTCTGAAATGTATTCGCACAGTTGACACAAAAGATGGCACAGGATGAAACTATTAACTGTTTACCACGAGCCGCAAACAAACTGTGAAATTTCGAAATTTCGTCGTGTTCCTTGACAAAAGCGAGCAACGGCACAAAGCTAAAGAGTCAAACTGAATCCTGATGGCGGGCGAGCGTTGACAGCATCCCAGGACAAACGGGCGGCATGTAAAGCGCACTCACACTACACTATACAAACACACCCTCTCATTGTGCACTGGTGTGTGTGTGTGTGTGTGTATGCCTGTGTGTGTGAGTATCTGTGTCTGTGTCTGCATATAGTAGTACCAGAGTACATAAACATGCTGTTCGCTTTAATACCCTGCAGCCAGTGAAAATGGCTCTGATTGCATTTTTTAGACTCTCCTGGGAACATAAAAAATAGGAACACCTTTTATTCAGAATTTGCAAAATGAATATAACTTTAAATTAAATGACCTCGAACATGGTTTATACCAAACTTTTTGGTTCAATACCCGCAAATTCACTTTCGATGCCCCAACTCTCCATGACACAATTCTCTCTGGCCGATCTCTCGTTGGACGAACTTTCATTGACTGAACTTTCGTTAACCGAACTCGGGCTTGCTGAACACTCGCTGGCGCAACTCCCAACTCTCTGGCTTAACTCTCTCTGGCTCAACTCTCGTTGGTCTAACTCGCTACGGTCAAACCATCACCTTCTGGCCCATCACCTTCTGGCTCAACTCTCGTTGGTCCTAATCTCGCTGGCCCAACTCTCTTTGGCACCACTCTCTCTGGCTCAACTCTCGTTGGTCTAACTCGCTACGGTCAAACCATCACCTACTGGCCCATCACCTTCTCGCTCAACTCTCGTTGGTCCTAATCTCGCCATCACCTTCTCTCGTTGGTCCAACTCGCCTTGGTCTAACTCTCGTTGGTTTCTTCTAAGTACAAACCTGAAAGGCTACTAGTACTATTTAGCGTTAAGAAATGTATGTCTAACTTAGGTATCTGCGTTTCGTGTTTAACTTCAGTCGAGCACTCTCGACTGCAGCCTGTTGGTTGCGCTTTTTGAATGGTGGTAGTTGGAATGCAGAGAACTGGCACAATTGTTGCATGTGCGTTTCCCATAAAGTTCTATGCTAAACTGCATCGTTTTGCGATATATATTTAAATATATTTAGTATATGGCTTAAGACGACTTGGATGGTGCACTTGGTAGTCGCCAATCAGTTAACGAATGGAGCCAAACGGCTGGCTGACCCTTGGGGGGCACATAGAGATGCTGTGGCACAACAAACACAAAGGATGTTCTTTTGCACAAAGTGTCAGTGGTTGTGGGCAAATACTTGTTGGTACGAGAGAGATGCCGAATGGATGGAATAGGAGTCAGGGCAAACCAATATGCGCAGGTCCAGACTCGGTTCGTACATATAAAAAACTGAACATAAGAAGCAAGCGAAAAGGGAAAAAAAGATCCCAAAAGGAGAGTATTCCACAATTCAAACGCACACAATAGCTGAGGGTTATATACATACATATATATTTCCCATTCCATCCCTCTATCAATATATATATATACTATATAGAAAACCTCCCTCAAGCCAACCCCTAGCTCTAACCAAAATAAATATGAAAATTATTTTCCAATAAGTTGGCATACAATGAAATCGCCGCTCTTTGTTGCGAGGCTTTTGCAATTTGCAGTTAGTTTCTAATGAGGTTAAAGGCGAAAACAAATACAAATACGTTTGCAGTTGGCAGTTGGCAGACGACGCCATTGCCATGGCTCTGAGTGTATTCACGAGTCTGATTTGAGTCTAGACTGAAATTAAAACTAGGGGAACAACAATTGACCTTCATGCACTGCCATGTTCTTCTTTCAGCCATATTAATTGTACAAGTTTTTACGGTTTTTACGGTAAAGTTAACAGCGTTTTATATACCAATGAATTATTGTTTATATAATTGATAGTATAATTGTTAATGTTAAATGCTAATTAAACTATTCGGCTTTATTTTAAGTCTTATTAAAGTGCAAGTCAACTTTAAACTTTTAATTTCAGCTGTATGAACGCTGAGATTTCCAAAACTGTAAAAGCTAGAGCAGCCGTTTTGGTCATTTTTGAAAGGTATGTACCATACGCAGCTCAAGTTTATTTCAAATCTCTTATGCCACGCCCCTTCCGCCCACTATGAACATAAATATAATACATTTATTCAACAATTTAAAAGATACAAAACTAGTTACATAAATTCTGTTTTCAGTTGTTGTTAGGTCTATATCATACGCATATGAAGTTTATTGCAAATGTTGGATGACACGCCCCATTTACGTTCTAATCGATAAAAACCGAATAACATGCGATTTATTAAATATAGAAGGTTGTTATTCGAAGCATATACTCTCTTTCATTATATTGACCTATCCTGAAAAGCTCATTGAAATCGGTTAATAAACACAGGACATATTAACGAAATAATATTGCAGGAGTTAAGGAAGAAGCTGCTACACTTCGTGTGAGTTTTATAGAATTATATTTACAATATAGGGTACAGGGTATTCTACAGACGGGCCCGTTCGACTTATCTGCCCCGTCCAAATTTGTATCTTTATACTTACATGTGTAATTTGCAATTTGAGTGGATTTAGAGATCTTGGGATTCCAAAAACTGTAATAAATAATGGTTATTTAAAATTAAATTTGATATCCATTAAATAAAGATATAAATTGTTGATCGAACTATCTATATGTTAAAAGCTCTTACAATATAAATGTTATATTCTCATTGAACTTTAAATTTATGTAATTATTAAAAGCTCTATAGAATTGGATCACGTAGAAGCGATTATCCAAAATATAAATTTCACTTGATAGCTATGTAGTATAAAGGCATATCTTTTTGTAACATAACTAAATATAGAATCTACCAATAAAGAAAGTACCCGACATTAATATTATGTAACTGGGCAATAGTTCAGTCAAATGGTTAAAAAATCTACATAAATTTGTTTGTCTGACTGTGATCTACATTAAATTGAATTTTGTATGGTATAAAAATTTGGATTTTTTGGTTCGAAATAAGTACGTCTAAAACCACAATTTTTACTCATACCACAGCCCATTACCTCACAGACCTTAAAGTTTCTCATTTGTTTTGAATGAATTGCTTATATTTGTTGCACTAAATGTAATATTGTGTAACGGTTGAAAATTGCTCAATTTATAAATGGTTCTTCATTTAGAAAGTAAACTCAATTGAAAATACTTGAGTGTTCAATATGTTAGTACGCTACAGTAGCAATCAAATCAGGCAATAACTAGTCATCTGCTTGGAAAGAATGTTTTATTCATTGCACACGGCATCGAATAACCCTTGAAAATATGACTTGATTCGATACTTTCAATTTCCCTTTAAGGGGTGAAAATTTGAAATATTTTTCGCACGAATTCATTTGATTGAGGCGTAAATGGAATTAGTGTGAATATTTTGATTGAATTTATAACAAACATTAAAAAATGTTTGTAAAAGGGTGTTGCTTGAATTTCATTCAAAACTTTAACTTTAAAACACGGTTTTTGGCTCTACTTGTGCTATAAAAATCGTTTAAAAACTAAATCTGGCAATTTTCGACCTTTTGCTTGCAAAATATGGGGTGTCTTGCGTAATGTGTACCTTAAAAACACGATTATTAGCCCTTAAATCCACATTTCTTGGTTTTTTGTGCATTATTTTCCAATACATATTTAGTTTAGCATCAAAATCAGGCAAATACAAGAGAGCGATTTTTTCGACCATCTACTAAGGTCCAACTATACGGTATCAAAAATATCAGTCATTCAAAATGACGCCAAATGTGCTCAAATTGTGCGTACGTGGAAATCAGCAAATAGTGCCCTACTTCATCCAAATAAAGAACAACATCCTTCCTTGAGCTCATGGAAATCGGCTATTACAGAGTCGTTGTCTATTTCCCTATCACCCAAATGACGAACCAGTTCACCCAATACACAAATACCAACGTGATTTGGATGCCTAATAGCCTAATTTGTTGTAAACCTAGATGACACAAAATGAAATTACTTTTTACGCTTATGAAAATCGGATATTACCTTTAAACTTAAATTAAATTTTTGTAAGACCCTTTACTTTAAAAAAAGAAAAGGGTCTGTTAGGTTAGTGCAAAAAGGCAATGTGTGTAACACCCAGAAGGAGGCGTGACAAACCCCACAAAGTGTATACAACATAATATTTTTCAGGACGACGAGCCGAGACAATCTGACCATGCCCGTCTGTCTGTCCGTCCTTATGAACACCTAGATCTTAACAACTATAAGAGCTAGAGAAACTATATTCGGTATTTAGGTTCTCCTAATCAGTAAACAAAACGAGTTTGTTTTAAATTTTGGATGCCTCTCCCCCTGCCCGAGCAAATCGCAAAAAGCTACAGAAGCCCCAGTTTTAAAGCTATTGATTTGTAATTTGGTATGTAACTAGCTTATGGCATTCTATATCGACGCTGTAAGCTTTGTTTTCGATAAGAAACAGCGAAGATATCCCACAGCCAATTCGCCGTAATGGGCTGAGGGGTGGTGTGCCTAGCATACGCGGGTACCATAGTGTGGGTGGCGTGGTTGAGCAAAAACAACTAAACACGGAGCAAATCCGTCGGGTGAAAGATTCCAGTCGGACGTAACCGACAGTAGCAGACCCTGAATTTCACTAAAAACCGCAAAAATTCCTTTGCGCGAAAAAATTGATTCTAAAAAAAAATAGATTTAATCGCCGACAAATATAATCGATTAAACCGAATAGTAATCGAATCAAAACGCAGCTTTACCATAGTGTTATATTATGATAGCATTATGTATATACATATTTAGTGCTATTTAATGGGGTTAATAAAACTGAAATAAATCGCAGGTACGCACCTTTAAATAAATCGAATTGAATTGATTTGCATAAATAGCTCGGCTGATAGTGTGTGGTGGAGCTCGTTTGTGGCACGTGCCGCCGATGGTGGTAACGAGTTGGATTTGGACGGGTATAAGTTGTTTGTTATTGCTGTTGCTGTTGCTGTTGCAGTTGCAGTTGCAGTTGCAGTTGATGTTGCAGTTGTTGCTGTAGAGGCTGGACGCGATTTCGATGATGGCAAATGCGATGAGGAAGATATCATTTTGATTGAAATGCTCGACGAACAAGAAAATTATTAACTATGTCACAAAACGCGGGTGGGAATTGCACAACTTAAATATCCCTAATAAAAATGTTCAACAATCTGAGGCTAAAGGTAAACAATTAAATTAACAGGCACGATGACGGCTAACAAGCGAAATTAAATGCTAAACAAGGCTTATAGAGGACAACAGTGTTAAATAAACGGTTTACGGATGTTGCGGATGTGTGTAGCACCGATGTGGACGCGGATGCGAATGCGGACGCGGATTTTGTTTACGTTAACGTTAGGTGGTAAATTGCGATTCGTCTGCAGCGTCAGTTGCCTCCGACTGAGCCTTACTTGCGGACGTATAATTACTTAAATCACTTTCAACATTTTTTAATGTATATATGTATATATACAGGGAGTCGGGAGTCAACGCAACTCCTCTGGCAGCCCTCGGGCCAGAGAGAACGCTGTGAAAATTTACAATTTACAGCATTTTTCATTTGCGCAGCACATGCCGAGTGAATTTGTTGTTTTAATTAAGCACTTTGCACTGCTGCTGCTTTGATATATTTCTTTATTTATTTATTTATTTGATTGTGCTTTTTGTGTATTTGCATCTGTATGTGTATTTATATTTGTATCTGTGTTTGCATTTGTATCTGTATTTTTGTTGCCTCAGTCCTCAGTGATTTGGCTTGGCTGTTTGATTTGCATGGACGTTTTCTTGTTTGCTGATATTTTTTGTAATTGTAAATGCGCGCACTCTTCTCCGTTTATTGTTATTAGGTTAATTGCAACTTGTGCAATTAATATTATTAGCAAAACAATAAATTTCGAGGCAACTTTTTTGTTTTGTTACCAATTTTTAGGTTAGAACGAGCAGCAGAGTTGTGTTGCGTCTAGGGATGTTCAACGCAATCGATGTATCGATAGCAACAAGCGAACGCATGCGATATATCTTAATCGATATTAAACACTGAAGGAATGCAAAAAAAGGCATTCCAATGCAGATTTCCAGGATTTAGTTTACTTTATCATGCAGCAAAAATCAATCGAAACATCTGCAACCTAATTTTAAAAAATTTCTAAATAATTTTAGGTGTATCTTATATTTTTAATTCGCATGCAACAGTTAATTCAAAAATAATAATAATTGTCTTGGCATTCGGTGGCAGTGCTGCCAGATTTTTGAAGTCAAAAGTGGCTAGAACTAAAAGAAAAAGTGGCTTAAAATGGCTAAAAATTATCTGCAGGTCGCTAAAAAAAATTGCTAAGCAGTAATTCCTTCGTTTTTTCTCAAATATCTTATATTAGGCAGTTTATATTTTTTTATTATTTTAAGCTTTACACAATAGCTTTCTGAACCAATTTCAAACTATCAAAATTTGCTTTAATAATTAAAAATAGAGACGAAAAGCCAAATGTCCAGAAGTTGCAAGGTAAATCAAAAATAAGACTAAAATTTGTGTTTTCAAACAAAAAGTAACTAAACAGCTAAATCTAGCCACAAAGTGGCTAAGGTGGCAGCTCTGTTCGCTAGCAATAACAATGCACGGTTGCCACACTTGGTGTTTTGGCGCCAAAGCCAAATTGGCACATATGCACTTTTGGTGTTGATTTTGGTTCGCTAAAATACAAACAATTGGTGAATTAAATTGAGTTTAAATTATTTAATTGCTCAAATGTCTGCGCATGGCATTAAATTGGAGGTTTGTGTGGATTCCATCAAATCGGCCTTTGCAGCAGAGGAAGGCGGCGCTGCTCGCATCGAATTATGCGCCGCCTTGCAGGAAGGCGGTCTGACGCCTACGGCCGGAACGCTTAAGACTCTGAAGGAATTGCCGTTTACTTTGCCAATATATTGCATGTTGCGGCCTCGGCGTGGCACCGACTTCGTCTACAGCGAGCAGGAGCTGCAGGCGACGCTCACCGACATGGAGCTGCTCCGGGCCCATGGAGCCGATGGTTTCGTTTTCGGTGCCCTGACCACGGAGCGCACCATTGACGTGGACAAGTGCCGTAGGATCGTTGAACGCTCCGGCGGTCTGCCCATGACATTCCATCGCGCCTTCGATCTCACCGATCCCAAGCATATGCACGAGAATGTCGAGCTGCTCAGGGAGCTGGGATTTCAGCGAATCCTGTCCAGTGGATTTCGCCAGAGCGCTGCCGAAGGAGCTGACGTTTTGGCCCAACTTATAGCGAAACACCATCGAAACATGATCATAATGCCAGGAGCTGGCATTAAGGTAGCCAACTTGGAGGAAATCCTAACCGTAAGCCGTTGTCTGGAGTTCCATGCATCCGCCATGGACACGGCCAGCGAGGATTACAGCGCACCCACAACCATGCGCATGGAATGCGACGTCACCATGGGCAAGCAGGACATCGATCCGTACTATGGCACAAACGCAAATGTTGTGCGCAAAATGGTAACCATCGCCAGCGCCATGAGCTGCAAATAGAGATTATATACAAATTATAAGTAATTAAGGTTTATTTACATCCATCTATGCTAGGCATAATTAATCTTTGTAAATACGACAAATTTTGTAGAACTATAAGTTAATAAATCTGTGTAAAAATTAATTGTAGTCGTCCAGTTTTTAAATTCATTTTGAGGCGAATCTTTAGGCGACAGTTTAATAAATTAAAGTTACAATTATTAAAATGAATGCAGATCTTGTGGGACTTGAGAATTTTTACCATGAGTTGCAGACCGTGGAAAGATTGCTAAAGAAGGCCGACGAGTACAATGGGCAATTGAACCTGCACATTGAGAAGATAAAGAAGATCCAATCAGCAAGTATTTGAAAATCTGCAAGCCAAAGAACACTGTTTAAAGGACTTGCTTGAAAAAACCTATAGTACCGATACACAGCATGATAATATTAACCAAAAGATGGAGATTGCTGAAAAGAAGGTAAACAAATCAGTAAAATCATTATACGTCTATATATAGTAACATATAATTCGTAGCTTATTGTAACCACAACCTTACTAAACGACGTAAAAACCTATGGCAAGGACAACTCTAGGAATTCAAAACTTTCCCAACAACTCAAGGCGCTGGGAGCAAATTTAATCTCTATAGGTGATGAGCTAGTTTTAATGGCTCATCAGCAGAACCTTTCTCGGTTATCTTGCAAGGACGCCAGCAAGGTCAATATTCGCTGGACTCAGTGCGAGATGCCGCTAAAGGATCTGAGAGATCAAACGATGTTGCAAACTGAATCATCATCAACCCTAACATCTATAAATGCGTCAAGTGGGGAGAATATAGCACCGAATCTACCTGTTAGACAGATCAGATTTTATAAGAAAATTGTGGCATCAGGTGGAAACTACACAGAATACGAATATTCCACAAAAACACTTTAATTGTCTTATTCTTATCTTCATCGTTCCAGTTGAACGTATATTAGCTAAAATTGGTCGTATTAATATAACAACGGGAGCAATATGTAATATTAAAATTCTTATCAAAATGATGCTACAACATTTACTCGAACAAGATAAAATGCAAAATTCGGGACATACTATAAAAAATGATAATCTAGGACGTTTCAATCCGTACCTACAGCCGATTTATTTTTGAATATTATATTATATTGTGTTGTCATGGTACAAACAAAATTTATAACAAATTTAATAAAATATGCGTATTATTTACATTCGTCAAATTCACCCTGTTACCTACAAATCTAGCTTTTTTGAAAGGTATTTTCTGTTTTTCATACCCTGTGCTCATTTGAAAAATGGGAAAAACAGGGTTAATAACTTTGTCAGAATGTATGTAACAGGCAGAAGGAGGCGTGGCAGACCCCACAAAGTATATATATTCTTGATCCGGGAGATGAGCTTAGTCGGTTTAGCGATGTCCGTCTGTCTGTCTGTTCATCTGTCTGTCTTGATCAGCTCCCACCACCTACCAATCCGCTTCTATGGTGAGCGCTCTCTATGCTCTATCCCACCCAGTGCAGTATGTAGGTTGCTTTGTAGGCTAGGCGGCTACCCGCTGACTACCCGTTGCATTACTTGTAATGCATGAGGTATGCTTGGAGAGCCAGCGAGGTGAGCGGCTAAGCGCTGCCTAGGAGGCGAGCTGGCTACCAGCTGCATTACTTGTAATGCAGGAGGTATGCTTGGAGAGCCAGCAAGAGTGAACGAGCAGAGAGGAGATTGGCCAAGCGATGCCTAGGAGGAGAGCTGGCTACCCGCTGCATTACTTGTAATGCAGGAGGTATGCTTAGAGAGCCAGCAAGAGTGAGCGATCAAAGAGAAGAGTGGCTAAGCGCTGCCTAGGAGGCGAGCCGGCTACCCGCTGCATTACTTGTAATGCATGAGGTATGCTTGGAGAGCCAGCGAGGTGAGCGGCTAAGCGCTGCCTAGGAGGCGAGCTGGCTACCCGCTGCATTACTTGTAATGCAGGAGGTATGATTGGAGAGCCAGCGAAGTGAACGGCTAAGCGCTGCCTAGGAGGCGAGCTGGCTACCCGCTGCCATTACTTGTAATGCAGGAGGTATGCTTGGAGAGCCAGCAAGAGTGAGCGAGCAGAGAGGAGAGTGGCTAAGCGATGTCTAGGAGGAGAGCTGGCTACCCACTGCATTACTTCCCCGTGGCGCAAATTGCCATTACCGAACCGATTACGCATCGATTACTTTTCGCCAGTATGTCGGAAATCATGGGCGAAATAATCGATTACTTTCCCATAGACATGGCCGCTTTGTATAAAGCGCCGGCGACCTGTCGATTACCCGTAATGTAGGATGTATACCACAGCCGAATGGTGTTCGGCTATGCATTACGATGCAATGTACATTAGATGAATCGTAATGGACAAATTCTGCGTTCATTCCACAAGCAGCATACGTTGTAATGGACGTATTCTGTGGGCACTCCACAATGCAGCATACATTGTAATGCAGACGTAATGCACGTGCATTACGATTCAATATACCTCTCCATTACATCGTAATGCACGTGCATTACGATTCAATATACTTCTCCATTGGACCGTAATGCACATGCTTTACGATCCAATATACTATTCCATTAGATCGTAATGCACGTGCTTTACGATTCAATATACCTAGTAATAATAAAGTAATACAGCTGCTTTGAATTTTTCGTTTTATTTATTAAAACATAATCAATTTTTTGTCGGTATTATTATTTGAACATTATTATTTACGTCTCGTTTGTGGCACCGTGGCATCCTCACACGTTTACTCCTCATAGCAAGTCGTAAGCTTGCTGCCTGTTTATTTCGCCATGATCTTGCAGCAACTGGGATTGGCCTTCCAACATCTGCATCAATTTAATATAGCGCTAATGAAAGAGTTTAATAATTATTAAATTATAAATAATTTATTATTTATTTAAATCGCACAACTTACTTGTTTATGGCCAACGCTTAAAAAAACACGTGTTTTGCGCGTAGAAAAAAAAGTGTCTGTCGTGTGTCAAGTGTCAAAACGAACTAACACGCACTTACACCGGCAAAAGAGAATTAACCAAAATGAACACACTATTCACGAACCCACCCCGAAGGCAAATGGAATTGACAGAAATTAACACACAGAACACGAACGCTACGCGAAGTTTTGACGTACAACAAAAACAACGATTCGTAAATTTTTGCCGTTTACGATGCAGCATACGAATTCGGCATGATTACTAAAATTACATTGTAATCGAGGTATTCTCCACAATACATTCAGCAGTGCGCCATTGGGTTGTAATGCAGGAGGTATGCTTGGAGAGCCCGTACGAGTGAGCGAGCAGAGAGGAGAGCGGCTAAGCGCTGCCTAGGAGGCGAGCTGGCTACCAGCTGCATTACTTGTAATGCAGGAGGTATGCTTGGAGAGCCAGCAAGACTGAACGAGCAGAGAGGAGATTGGCCAAGCGATGCCTAGGAGGAGAGCTTGCTACCCGCTGCATTACTTGGAGAGCCAGCAAGGAGAGTGGCTATGCGCTGCCTCGCAGCTTATGCATAGAGAGCTGTCAATCTCACCACAGCTGCAGATTGGTATGTGGGTTTTCTTGGCTCTTTCTTTTTCTTATTCTCGGGAACTGGTAAGAGACAGCGACTGCACAGCCTGCAAACACTATAAGTACAGCTGCTGCAGTGCTGCTGATCACAGTGTAGTGTCTGTGGTCAAGTGTTTATGACGCGTCAAGGGCGCTTAAGTGGAGTGGCGAGTGTACGTATATAATAAATATTTGTTTATTATAATTTCAAAGCCATTAATTTGTGGATCTGGAGTGTGACAATAGCAAGAGTTTAATGTGAGCGGTATTAAGCTGCCGTTAAATCTGGCCCACATAAAAAGTAAGAAGAATAAGCATTGCTGCTACGCTTCGTGTGACAGTTTCAAAAAATTATATTTTGAATATAGGGTACAGGGTATTGTGCAGTCGGGCACGTCCGACTGATCTGCCCCGTCCAAATTTTTTAAGTTTTATTTCCGTTCTCGTTTGGCCAAAAAACAGCTGTTTTCTCTATATAAACAAAATATAACTTACTAAATTTTAAATAAACACACCTGCTGCTCATGTTCGTAAAGCGCAACTGTTACAATTTGGTGTTTAACAACACTGTAATACAGTGAATACTTGAAAAGGCGAATTTAAACAAATATGTAGTTAAAAAATAAATGCAGTTTTATTTAAATTCATTGAACACAAAAACCCCTATTCTTTAGGAGTAAATATATACAATTGTATATATAAATTGAAATATTACACATCACTATGGTATAAATTACTACACATAACAGTAAAGTAGTACCATAAAATAAAGTATAATAAATATATATTTATTATATAGAAGTTTATAAATTATACAATAAATAAATATAAATCACAATAACAACTATATTTAGCGCGTGAGCACTGTAATGAAATATTTAGATTGCGCAGGCGCAGATATAAAATTGATTAATTCCCTGCCATAAGGAACACAATGTAAACTACTTGCATTGTAACAACTTTTGTGATATATTTCAGTCTACAAATGTAACAACTATATTAACATATTAATATATTAATCAACAACATTTTGAGATTGTCCATGAGCAGAGTACAAAGTGCTTCTAAACAAATAAATTCACGGAGGCATACGACAAAGGAAACGGCATGGATATAGACGAAAGACATAGCACCATAAGTAATACCAATTCCAATACCAACAGCAACGGTGTCAATGTCAGCCAATATGACTTTATGTTCGGAAAACATATGGAAACCTTTAACGTTGAGGTTGGTACAAATAAATCGCTCATTTACTAGAGGAGTGTCATGAATCCAAAAATGCGATTTTCGAGTTAATGATGCAGAAATATTTGTTGGTTAATAATCTATGTTGTGTAAAAGTATCATTATCCTATCTAGAACTATCCGTCTCTCCGTCTGTCTGTCCGTCCAAATGAACACCTAGATCTCAGCAACTATAAGAGCTAGAGGCACCACATTTTGGATTTAGGTTTTCCTTTTAATTAAGCAGTGCGAGTTTGTTTTAGATTTTGGATACCTTTCCCTTCCCCCGCAAATTGCAAAAACCCGAACCTAACTCATGGATCTCGTGCACATTATAAAAGCTTGTTATTTAGCATGTGCGTAGTCTGTGTCCGTCTTTACCGATGCTGTAAATTGCAGGAAACAACGAAGAAATGCAAATACATTTCTGTGCCACTGCAGCTACAATATTAAAGCTACATACTTTTACGGCACGGACGTGTCCTATGACATTCCCTACCAATGCTGTAAATGTCACTATGATCGGTTAAGAAACAGCGAAGATATGCCATATTCTATTTGCGGTACTAATCAGTAGGAGCATATCCCTCGGATTGTGTCGGTTTCGTCCGACTATAGCCTCCGCCTGACTGATCTTCCCCGTCTATATGACACTCTTACACTAAATTAGCGATGTGTATATCTAAATCGATATGTTCTAATATAAAAATATTTGGTTTTATCAGACCTCAGCCGTGCATCGCAAGCTGCAAAGCAAGCTGGAAGCTTTGAGAATTCTGCGCCAGGAGCTGGAACAGTTTCGCGTGGAGCGCGATCAGTATAAACTGATGGCCGAAACCCTGCAGCTGCGTTACTCGGCCATGAAGCGGAGCAGCGAACTGGTCGCAGGACATGGCAGCGTTGCTTGTGGCGCTCTTAGCCAGAATTCCAGTCTTGCAGCCCTGTTGCATGAGACGCGCGAGCTGAATCTTAAGCTGAGCACCGAGGTGGAGGCTCTGAAGCAACGTCTTGGGGAGCTCCAAGGCGACATGGAGCTATTGCGGGAGAGGGAGGCGAAAAGTAGGTGTCAACTGCAGGCCTTGGTCACCGAGAGTTCGGTGCACAGCAAGGAGGAACAGCAATGGAAGCGGGATCGGGCTAACTTCATTTGTCATCTGGAGAATCTCAAAAGGAAGAACGCACAATTGGCCTTCGATCTGAAGGCCATAATCGATGAAAAGGAGGAGCTCACCACGGAGCGCGATGCCTACAAGTGCAAGGCCCATCGTCTTAACCATGAGCTGCTAGTTGCATTGAAAGCCAACAAAATGCATCCAAAAGTGAGTAGTTCTTAGACGCTGTGCTTAAAAAAAAATAAAAGGGTCTATTAAGTAATACAAGCTGAGTCGATATAAAAATGTCCGTCTATCCTTATGAACACCTAGATCTCGCAAACTGTACGAGCTACAGATACCTTTTTCGACATGTAGGTTTATCAAATAATGATTATTTTTAGATATTTTATACTATCTTCCAAAACTTCTCTATTATTGAAAGTCCTGCCAGACTGACTTCAATAGTTTTTACTGATTTTAATATATGTAGTTGCAAAAAAAAAAATTTCTAATAATTTTTCAGTTGCTGGATATCGATGGTGTTTTATTGGAGAACAAGTACCTGCATGAACGCGTCAAGATTCAAGAGGGCGAACTGGATCTAACCAGGCTAGCGGTTAGCAAGTATAAAGTACGACAGCTTACCAATCTTTTCTATCTTATGCTTTAATTAATAATCGTTTCTATGCAGAACATGTTGGAAACAAATCGGAAAAAGGGAATTGTCAAGCTAAGTGGCAGCAGCAATGATGAAACCATTCTTAGTCCTAGGCAAGGTACGCAGAGAAGTATGCTATATTTATAAGCATATAGATATATAAGTATAATTCTTAGCTAAATTGATATATTAATATATTTTCTCTGATTACAGTAAAGACGATTCTGGAGAGCGGCATCGATTTGCCTGGAAAAACCGAGACCATTCATGACCTAAAGTCATTGTGCTTGGCTCTGCTAGACAATTTAAACGACAAGAATTTGGCGCTAACACATCAGAAACGTACCAACAAGTATGCTCCATCTAGTCCAGTAAATTCCTATTAATTCATGTGAGAACTGTTTGATTTTCAGAATACTGGCAGCCAAGATGGCAGAACTGGAACAACGCTGGCAGCAGCTGCTGAACGGAGATTCGGAAGATATTGCTGCCGAGGAAGAGGACGAGGAGGAGTTCGGATATGCGCCATCGCAGCTGCTACTCAACGGTTATTGTGCTGCCATGGTCGATGATGACGATGCTCAGGAGCAGCAGGGAACTCGAGGGGCTGAAGAAGCCAAAACAAGTTCATCCGAGCCATATGATCCAAAACCAATATCCGGTGATAGCAGTGGAGTACATCAATCGGATGATGGTCTGTCCTCGTTGTCCTCAGAGTCAGCCGACTCCTCCGTATATGGCACCGATGTGCGACTGAATGATTTAACTGTTAACGCCTATAAATCCTCATCAGTTACTACGGATTCGGGCAATTTTTGTTTGGGCTATAATGGTACACCTCGTATATCCAGCGCCATTGCCAAAGAACGTATGGAGGATCTTAAGGATTTGCCGCCACATCTGGCGGATCTTGTCCAAAAAGCGCTGCACGATTTAGATATGCGGGACTACGAGGCTATGGTAACAATACGTTCCGAAAATGTTGCTACCGTATAAATGTCACAGTTATTATTATTTATACACAGTATTTCCTATCGTATCGCATATATATTATGTTATAAAAAAAACAAGCGAATTCATTGTTTATATACAAATCTATTTGGAAAGTACAATAAAAATAATTTAGCCAATGTAATTTAATTTATTTAATCAAATAATTTTAAAATTAAATTTGATTTGTGTTTTGCCGCAAACTATTTGTTATTTCGCAACACTGTATGCAGATGTTGCTGCTGTTGTCCAACACTGCTCGACGGTTATAGTATACATTTTCTGATAAGAATTTGTGGTTCCTCACAAGCTGACAAGCAAATGCAAAAATATTGAATTAAAAATGCCTTAAATATGGTAATTCGGTCAGCTAGACCAAACACAAACAAGTGCCATTAGTTATGGAAATGGAGCGTCAATCAAAACTACACCAACAACGCCCAGTTAACGCAGCCAAAACAAAGCGTACCGCCTGAAAAACTCAACGCCCCAGAAATCCAATCAGCAATCGAAAAATAAACCAACGATGTCCAACGATGTGCAGATTGCGCGCGTGGCCAGAATTAATTCCGATGTGCAACGGCGGCAGAGCAAAAAGCAAACGGATCGGGATATCAAGGGCATATCAAAGGGGAGCGGTGGGCGTGTCATGGACGACGACATCGAATTTGTCTTTGGCAGCATTTCACCAAGAGGCGGCAATCCCAGCATCTATCTGGGACAGCACAGGAACGTTGTCGGCTCCCATGAGCTGGAATCCCCCCAACGGGACACCACTGAAAGCGACAACAACATTTCCAGCTGCTCAACACTGGATATAGTAAACAAAGTAAGTTACAGTTATAAACATGTATGTATATGCATGTATGTATGTATGTGGTTTGAGTGTTTGTGTTTGAGACAGTGCTGTTGAGATTTGAGTGGATAAAATGGCTAAACAGCATAACTCTCTTGCTGGCCGAACTCTCCCTGCTCGAACTCTCGTTACCCGAACGCTTGGTGGCTAAACTCTCGTGGGCCGAACTCTCACTGGCCTAAATCTCATCGGCCCAACTCTCACTGGCGCAACTCTCGTTGGCCCAACTCTCATAGACGAACTTGCTCACTGTTTTAACTCTCGTTGGCCAAACTCCCGCTTGCAGAACACTCGCTGGCCAAACTCGATGGCCTATCTCTTGTTGCCGAATTCTCGCTGATCCAACTTTCTATGACTCAACTCTCTTTGGTCCAACTGTCACTGGCCCAACTCTCGTTGGCCTAACTCTTTCAAATTAAGTACCTCAATTTAGCTATAAAATGGTCAATATTATTAGGTTAATAATGTTCAAGTATTTTATACGTCATTTATAGTTTTAAACAGGGTTTCAAAGTAAGTGCGCACAATTCAGCTATAAAAGAGCTAAACAGCCAGCACTGTTGTAGGTCGCATAGACTGCGCAGCTGCGTGGCCAGGCCAAGGGTCAAGCTGCAGCGACGTGCAAGGCGAAGTGCAGCAGCGACGTAATCACTTGCCAAAATAGAAAAAGAGCGTAGAAAATTTTCGAAAGTATTGGTAGTATTCGATGTGTAGCCATGATCTCGGAGCAATTGCTGCCCCGCAGCCTGAGCTGCATGTGCTGCACGGACACGCCCCTCAATGCCATTGCCGGAGGCGGCATTGAGAAGCGTCGCAGTTGGGAATACACGCTGATGTCACAGCCCATGGCACGACGTCCCATAAATGTGGGCAACGCGATGAAGCCAAATCTTACTTGATAATAATTTAATCCTTGCCTCTGCGTTGCAGGTGGAGCAGTTGTCGGTGCAGCAGCTGGAGAACCGGGTGCGGGAGCTGGCGCAGCGACTGCAACAGGCTGAGCGCCAACTGGCCGAGAGTCATGTGGAGCGTGAGATGTGCCACAAGCGGCTGGAGGTGATCAGCCAGGCGCACGAATGCCGCATCACGGAGATGCACTGCGTCATCGCGGAGCTGAGCAAGAAACTGCGCAGCAAACAGGAGCATATCATCATGGAGGAGCAGGAGCCGGAGGGCGAGGGCAGTGGTAAGCTCAATAGCTCCCATTACATTGATTTGAAGATTGGTTAAAGTATATTCCTGAACAGAGCTAAGCTACCAGGAGGGCTCCATCTACAACTCAGAACTGAATCTGACCAATGCCGATGCAGAGTTGGAATGTCAAACGGAGCCGCTGGAGGATCTGGAAGGCGCCTGCTCCAGTGCGGATAATATGCATGTGAAACCATCGGACGGCGTCAACAAGGCTCAGCTGGAGGCGCTGCAGGAGGAGGTGCTGCATCTGCGCGCACAGATTTCGCTGCTGCAGGCCGAGATCTCCACCAAGGACAAGGATTCCGCCGTCGTGGAGGAGGATCAGACCAATATTCTCTACTTCGCCTGCGATCTGGAGGCCAATGAAAATGGCAACAACAGTGAACCGCAGGATCAGCGTCTAAACGATTTGAATGGTAAGCCAGGTTGCAAAAGATTAGGGTGAACTTCTTTAACGTTCCTGATCCTTGCAGCCTGCGTGTCCCTGGCCAGTCCGCAGAAGTGCGTCAAGAAGGCTGAGCGTGTGAAGCTGCGCTGTGCCAGCAAAGATGAGCTGCAAAACGAAGCGGACGGCGACAGCCAAACAGAACTGGAGCTCTCCAACGAGGTGAGCTTGCAATGACCTCCATTGATTGCCTCATTAATGACCACATCTATTCCAACTAGCAACTTAATCTTGTCGAGCATCTGGTGTGCGAACCCAACGCTTTAATGGACTCACTGATGGCCCCACTGCAGCTGGAGCTGGAGCGACTGCAGCGTAAGGTGGAGCAGCTGAAGATGCGCAACACTCTGCTGTCGCTCACCCTGGACGAGTCCAAGGAGCACACGGAACACTTGTATCTGCTCTGCGGCAAATATGAATCCAATGCCGTCGCCCTGCAGCTGGCGCTCAACTGCAGCGATCGCGCCATCGAGGCCTATGACGTCATGCTGGCGTTGCTTGAGAGCAGGTGCGATCCGATCGAAACTTATTTAGGAACTTTGAGAACTGTTGCGATCCTGCACTTTAAAAAAGTATAAAATGGTCTATTAAGTTAGTGCAAATGAAAAATGTTTGTAACATTCAGAAGGAGGCGTGGTAGATCGCACAAAGTATATATTATCTGCATCAGGAAGATGAGCTAAGTCAATATAGACATATTCGTCCGTCCGCATAAACACCTAGATCTGTAAGAGCTAAATGCATAATTGCATAATAATGGTATGTTGGTTTTCCTGCCCTCTAAGCTGATCGAAATGGTTTTAGATTTTTAAAAGATAATTAGATCGATTTTTTTAGAGGAATTCAATTCACATCCGTCGATCCTTTCAGCTCCTTAAAGTAGGAATTGGTCTATCATATCATATCCTCTTCATCGCTTTCAACCGAGCCATTTTTGGAAATTTGAAAACAAATC
Source organism: Hypselothyrea guttata (assembly GCA_035045125.1). NCBI lineage: Eukaryota > Metazoa > Arthropoda > Insecta > Diptera > Drosophilidae > Hypselothyrea > Hypselothyrea guttata. The sequence continues at coordinate 137,399 of JAWNNJ010001558.1, forward strand.
GGTTGTCCAATAGTTTATAGTTCGATTTGATCCCATTGTTTAATTTCGTTTTTAAAAGCAGATATCTAATTACCTCCAAATTAGACTGGCCAAGGTTATCGCACTAAAATAAATATAGGGACGGGGCAGATCAGTGGGACGGAGGCTACAGTCGGACGTAACCTACCGTAGGAGACCCTTTACTTTGAGTATATGTACATACAAACACAATCAGACGCACACACACTAAGCTACCCGCGTATGCAAGGCACACCACCACCACTCTCCCCCCCTCCCCCCTCTGCCTAGTGCGGCAAATTGTCTGTGGCATATGTTCGCTGTTTCTTATCCGATCGAAACAAAATTCACAGCGTCGATAGATAATGTCATAAACTAGTTAAATACCAAATTCAATACAAATCAATAGCTTTAAAACTGCGGCTACAGCAGCTTTTTGCGGTTTGCTGGGGAAGGGGGGGAGGTATCCAAAATCTAAAACAAACTCATGCTGCTTACTGAATAGGAGAACCTGAATCCCGAATATGGTGTCTCTAGCTCTTATAGTTGCTGAGATCTAGGTGTTCAAACAGACGGACGGACAGACAGACAGACGGACATGGCTATATCGACTCGTCTTGTCGTCCTGATCAAGAATATACATACTTTATGGGGTCTGCCACGCCTCCTTCTGGGTGTTACACACATTTCCTCTTTGCACTAAACTAATAGACCCTTTTTACTTTATTAAAGTACAGGGTCTAAAAACAAAAAAAAATCAATGTGACCGAAATTACCAAACTTTTTATAGTATCTGCTAATAAGTTGCACTATCCAAAAAAAATATGGAACTCATAAAAATAAGTTATTAATTATATTTTCTTTAGGCTGGCACTGCTCAACGACAAGTCGATGGCATCCGAGGAGAGTCGTCATGCCGTGGAATCGGTGGCGCATCATCTGCTGGTGCGTCTGGAGAGCGAAAAGAATCTGTGCGAGAACAGTCTGGGACCGTGGCAGCACAATATCAATTTGGGAGCTGAGGACACACCGAAGGGCACGCGACACTGGAGCGCTGATGATGACAATCGGCTGCGTTATCATGTGTCCAAGCTGAAGGGTCGTCGATCGGCGGTGCAGCAAACCAACGTCAATCTGGAGTCGCCCTTCAGCGACGTGTACGAAAAGAAGCGCCTGGCCTTGGAGAAGGATCACGAGCTGCGGGATCAGGATAAGGAGAAGCGTTCGCCCATCGATCTGGAGCTGGCCATCGTGATGCAGGAGTTGCTCGAGCTGCGCGAGGAGAATCACCAGCTGAAGGCAAAGCGAGATGAAGCGGATCGGGAGCAGCAACATGCCAATGAGCGGGTCAGCATACTCCACGAGGCGCTCAAGCAGCTGCAGGCGGCCAATCGCGTGTCCTACTCGGAGGCGGAGCATGCGGCGCTCACGGAGCAGCAGCTGGTGGAGGCGTTGAGCCGGGAAACGGAGCTCAAAGGACGCATTCAGACGCTGCTGAATCTCAATGCCACGCAGAAGGCCACGGATGAGCGCTGTGCGCAGCTGCAGCTCAACATGCGGGAGCTGCAGAAATCCAATCAGTAAAAAAAAACTACAAATCTTGGCAAGCTTTTGTATTAATTTCCGTTTAATTTGCAGCAATCTGCATCAGCTGCTGGAGCAGAGCAAGCGCAAGTATCAGCTGCGGCTCAAGAAACTGGAGCAGAGAATCAACGATATGCGACTGGAGCGGGAGCAACTGCAGCGACATGTTCCCGAGACCACGCTCTAGACACAGCGCTGGGATTAGAGGGATCAGGAACTAGTCAGTTGGCCTGCTTGGGAGCGGGACAGGGACGCGTAATCGTCACATATCCCGCTAGCTGCTTTAGGCCATCCACATTATTTGCTGTCTAATCATATCGCTACGCTGCCGTTGCTCCCACCGCAATGCGCCATCCCACGCTCCCTGTGCCCAGCTCCGAGCAGTCGCCTTAGGGAGTATCACGAATGTGCCATATGAAGAAGGGGATGAAGCTGTATTAACTACAAATGTATACACCAGAGCTGGGTTCGATCTCCAATATTCAGGAATCGATCTTTGCGATTTAATCGTTTATCGAAACATGCAGTCGCACGTAACCGACAGTAGCAGACCCTGTACTTTTTGCTATCGATTATACCCTTAACTACCTTCCATCGATTTGTCCGTTAAAAAATTAAAATTGTCATTGCTGGTTTCGATTTTGAATTTTCACGAATCGATCTTTCCGCTCGCTGCACGTCTAAAAATCGGTTTAATCGATTTAAATTAATGTTCATTCATCGAAGAATCGATTTAATCGCCGAGAAAAAATACGATTAAATCGAATCGATGCCCAGCTCGATTGCTGTGGCTAGCGGAGTAAATGGCAGAGGTATTAAAAATCTAAAACAAAATTGATCCAACTACTGCATTGGAGAACCTACATACCAAATATGGAGAGACAGATCGACGAACATGGCTATATCGATTTATCCTAATCGTCCTGTTGCAGAATATATAAATATATTCATTTACGCTTTGTTGAATTTTACAAAAAATCGCAAAATGCGCGAAATCGATTCTCAAATAAAAATAAAAATCGATGACATCGCCGAAAGAAAGAAACGATTAAATCGAATCGAAGCCCAGCTCTGGTATAGTTTTGCATACAATAATGTAGACTAGGATTGGTTCGATCGACTATATCCACATCCTATATTTGTACAATTATATTCGCATTTTGCTTGTTATAATGACTCAATATATATATATATATATATGTATTTAAAATTGTACAGACTATGAATAATAAAAACTATTGCAGCCATATTATGTTGCTGTCGCCTCCTGCATAGCTTCATCCTCATCCTCATGCTTCGCCTGATCCTCGCCATCCTCCCCATCCTCATCCTCATTGTCTGTGCTGCTATCGTTGGGCTCCTGCTTGGCTCCATGTCCATTTGTGTGCTCCGTGGATTCATTGCTTGAGGATGGCGCCAGTTTCTCCAGCTGTTCCCTTGCTGCCTGCACCAGTTTCTCCAGCTCCACGCATTCCGTCTCGATCTCGTAGTTCTTGGAGACGAGCAGCACCCAGTGAGCTTCAAGCGCCCGCAGCTTCTCACCCGCCTGCGTCTGCGCCTGTTTGCGCTGCCAGTTCGTGTCCTGCATATCCTTTTTGTGCTGCTGCAGCTGCAGCTGCGCCTTCGCCTGCATCGCCGTGAACACCTCCAGGTAGGATTTCCATGCCTCTGTGCCGTAGTCCAGCATCAGCTCCAGATTCAGCGAACGCACCCATTGATGCTCCAGCTGGGCCATCGAGTTCTCGATGGACTCCTGCCAGGCGGACACCTCCGACAGCTTGCCCGAGGCTGGCGGGGGCAGCTCGTAGCGCTTCATCGAGAGCGTCTCCATCGGCGCATGATTCTGGATGCGCTCGAATTCGTTGCTCATCAGCGGCGTCTCAAACGGCGAGCTGGCCGGCAAGGGCAAATGGTCCAGATAATTCTTAGTGGGTCTATAGCGCCGGCATTCCTCATCCACCATGGCCAGGGCCTGAACAAAATAGAAAGAAATTTATTAATTTCAGCAATTTAAATTATAGTTCTCATAATTCCTGGACCGACTTAATTGAAATTTACAGAATTGATATGTATTAATCATCTTTGCAGTTTGTAGATAGATTTGTTTATGTTCATTTTGGGCGGCAAGAACGTGGCATCCAAAATTTTAAATAAACTTGATCTGCGTAAGGAAGACACCTTTCAAAAATTACCAAAACGGCTGCTCTAGCTTTAATAGTTGCTGAGATCGACGCGTTCAAACAGACGGACGGACGGACAGACATGGCTATACCTACTCAGCTCGTCATCCTGATCAAGAATATATATACTTTGTGGGGTTTTCCACGCCTCCTTCTGGCTGTTACATACATTCTGACAAAGTTAGTAACCCATTTGCAATGGGTACAGGGTATACAAAAAAAATAAAATCAGTATATTAAACATTTGCATTATTAACCTCACCGATTCTCTCACGCCCACATCGTCATAGCCATGATCTATGTATGGCAAAGCGTCCACAATAACTTCATCGGCCATTTCTTTACACAATATGTCTTATTTTAAACAACTTAATACTTTTTGGCACAAATCTAGAAAAATTGTTTATTATGTGCAGTGTTGCAAAACGCCAAGCGATTTATCGATAGGCATTTTCATAATTTCGCGCACTGCCAGTTTTGACAGTCGCCGAGCCATGTTGGCAGAAATGCAACCCTGCATCTGCAATGCGGTTGGCAGCACCATTGCCCGACTTCCGGCAGCTCTCTTTCTTTCTTCGTTCTTCTTATTAAAAAGAGGACGGCATCTGCTTTTGCAGAAAATTTAACACCATTCATTGGGATTAAAAATCAGCGAAAATGGTGAGAAACTCTGCGCAAAACATGCACGGCTCGCCTGCGCGTGCAATAACTGTGGTTTGACATGCATTTACATGCGAAAAAGTGAAAAATATGCAGTGCATTTACCCTAACCTCCACGTGTTTGCGCGTTGTGTTTTTTATACCCTGTAATTTGAAAAAGTTACAAGCGGGAATGTTAAGTTAGTGCAAGTGGAAAATGTGTGTAACAGCCAGGATCAGGCGTGGCACAAAGTATATTTGTATTGCTGATCAGGATGACGAGCCGAATCGATATTGCAATGTCCGTCTGTCCTTCCGTCCGTCTGTTTAAATGCGCCGATCTCGAAAACTATAAGAGCTAGAGCAACCAATTTTGGTATGCAGTTAGCTGTATGCAATGCGCAGATCAAATTTGTTTCAAAAATAAGATGCCACGCCCCCTTTACGCCCAAATTTAATTAAATTTAAATTGTTATTTGGAATATATATGCTCTCCGACTATATTTAACTATGCTGAAAAGCGTATTGAAATCTGTTGATAAACACCGGAGTTATAAACGAAACAAATTTGAAAATAAAAAGTTGAGTGCAATATATAACATAGAAGTTTGTTATTCGGAATATATGCTCTCCACTACTATATTTAACTATACCGAAAAGCGCATTAAAATCAGTTGATAAACACAGAAGATATTAACGAAACAGTATTGCAAGCTTTGCCTCGTTTTTTTCTTGGCTATTTTCACAATATTAATTATATTATTTTTCGTTGACAGAGCTTAGGCAACGCCAGGCCATTGGTCTCCGTGTACACGGAAAAGAATGAGGCGGTGAAGGAGAAGAACATCTGCCTGCCCGCGGTGTTCAAGGCGCCCATCCGTCCGGATGTGGTCAACGAGGTGCACCAACTGATGCGTCGCAACAACCGTCAGCCCTACGCTGTCAGCGAGCTGGCCGGTAAGTAATCCTAACTGTTTATTAACTATTCTGATTAGCCAATAAATTTCCGAATTTGTACAACAGGTCACCAGACATCGGCCGAGTCGTGGGGTACTGGACGCGCCGTTGCACGTATTCCCCGTGTGCGTGGTGGTGGCACCCACCGTTCCGGCCAGGGCGCCTTCGGCAACATGTGCCGTGGTGGTCGCATGTTCGCACCCACCAAGACGTACCGTCGCTGGCACCGCAAGGTGAATGTTAACCAGCGTCGTTATGCCCTGGTCTCGGCCATCGCCGCATCCGGCGTGCCCGCTTTGGTGCAGTCCAAGGGACACGTGATCGATGGCATCTCCGAGTTCCCGCTGGTCGTCTCCGACGATGTGCAGAAGCTGCAGAAGACCAAGCAGGCGGTTGTCTTCCTGCGCCGCATGAAGATCTGGGCCGATATTCAGAAGGTGCGTCAGCAGAGCATCCACTTCAACTGTTTTATCAACTAATAATTATCATATATTGTTATCTTAGGTCTACAAGTCGCAGCGTTTCCGTGCTGGCCGTGGCACCATGCGCAACCGTCGCCGCATTGCGCGTCGTGGCCCGCTTGTGGTTTACCACAAGGACGAGGGTCTGCGTCAGGCATTCCGCAACATCCCCGGCATCGAGACCATCAATGTGGACAAGCTGAATCTGTTGAAGCTGGCGCCTGGCGGTCATGTCGGTCGCTTTGTCATCTGGACCGAGTCGGCGTTCGCGCGTCTGAACGATCTGTTCGGCAGCTGGAAGAAACCGTCGACGCTGAAGAAGGGCTACAATCTGCCCCAGCCAAAGATGGCCAACACCGATCTGGCGCGTCTGCTGAAATCGGAGGAGATCCGCAAGGTGCTGCGTGACCCACGCAAGCGCGTCTTCCGTCGCGTCCGTCGCCTCAATCCTCTGTCCAATGTCCGTCAGCTGGTCAAGTTGAATCCGTACGCTGAGGTCCTGAAGCGTCGCGCCGCCTTGGCCGCGGAGAAGCGCACGGTCGCCAGGCTATTGGCCAAGGCCAAGAAGCAGGGCACCGATCTGCCCAAGTCGCATTTCGCCAATGTCGCCACAAAGGCCGCCGCCAACCGCGCCAAGCTGTTGGCCGCCCGCAAGAAGAAGGTCGCCGCTAAGAAGCCAGCGGCCAAGAAGTAAACAATAAAAACCATTTACTTTTCGCAGTAATAGACCGTAAACAACACACACTCTTTTATAATATAATAAACTACAACAAGTTGTATGAATTTTATTCATAATACAGTGCGAAAGTTGAAAACTATTCAAATATTATTTAGTCTTGGGCTCCACACAAGTTCCACATGCACTGCCAACTGATAAGAGCAGCTGCAGCTTGCTCTCTCTCTTATCATGTCTTCCTTTTTACATTTGCTTCGTGATGCTGTTGGGCAGCTGAAAGAAACACACTCTTTTATAATATAATAAACTACAAGTTGCATGCATTTTATTCATAATGCAGTGCGAAAGTTGAAAACTATTCAAATATTATTTAGTCTTGGGCTCCACACAAGTTCCACATGCTCACGCGCTCTCTTACTTTCTGAGCACGCCAACTGATAAGAGCAGCTGCAGCTTGCTCTCTCTCTCTCTCTCTTATCATTTTTACACTTGCTTCGTGATGCTGTTGGCAGCTGAAAGAAACAAGATACTTTTTTATAATATAATAAACTACAAGTTGCATGCATTTTATTCATAATGCCGTGCGAAAGTTGAAAACTATTCAAATATTATTTAGTCTTGGGCTCCACATGCTCCACACAAGTTCCACATGCTCACGCGCTCTCTGAGCACGCCAGCTGATAAGAGCAGCAGCAGCTTGCTCTCTCCCTTATCACGACAGCTCTGCCTTTTTGTTTTTGCTTCGTTGATGCTGATCTTTGGCGCGCGCTGTGGCTGGGTTTATTTGTATTATTGTATTTTGTGTTTTGTCACACGTTAATTGGCATTTAATTGAACGGCAGCGATCGCAAGCGTGTTTATTCCGCTGCCTACGCTCGAAGCAAGCGGTTCGCTCGCGGACAATAAATAAAAAACCGGCACAAAGAAGCTAAAAAACGACAACGAATAGAAAACAAAAGTTATTTGCAAAAGCATAAAGAGCAATAAAACAAAGCAAGGTGTTCGTGCTGTTATCACTCGAATCGAGAATCGAGTGGAAAATTTAAATAAACAATACAAATCGCGTATAATTCAAATCATACGATATTTTGGATTCATTGCTTTTGTTGTGGTTGTTATTGTTGTTGTGGGACGTGGGACGCGAGATGATGTCTGGTTATGTAGCGTGGAACGCAATTGAGTGAGCAGACAGCATCCACCAATCTGCATACAAAGGCAATCAGACGCGCATACATACATACACACACACACACACGCACACACACACGACACGCACGCAACATAGTACATACATATGTACAAACAGCAGAGAGCAACAGACGCGACGCTCTCTGTACTTTTCCGCAACGATTGCGGCCTGAGGACAGCCGTGTACAAAGTACACCAAATAAAACAAATCAAAGAAGGAAGCGAAAAGTCCTAAAACTACAAAACAAAACCAAACAAACAAAAAAAAAACAACACAACAAAGTCCACAATTCTGCGACAGTTTTGTTATCAACAACAATTAACAATGTTCACCAGCATACTGAGTTTTCTGCAGTGCGTCGCTGAGATTTCATTGCTCGGCGGCATCGAAATCGCCTCAGTTGCGCTAATTATCTACTTTATTTTTGCCAAAACTAGGTGAGTATCTTATCTGCCAGTGCTGCCAGAAAAGGCTAGATTTGCAACAGAACATTTATGCAAAACAGCTTCAAATAAACATACAAAATAAATAATAACAATAACATAATCATTATGCCCTGTTAAAAATACTTATTAATTTGTTTAATAATTTTAAATAAATAATAGGCATAAAAAGAATTCATAAACCCGCTAAATTGGCAACGCTGTATGTGCAGTTGAAGCCAGTGAAAATTAAATTTATGCCCGGCTTGAAGAAGCATCTGCCGGCGCATACATTGTATGTACCAGTGTTGCCAAGTCCGATTTTTTCCCGTCAATTTTGGCTGTTATTTAAAAGCATTTGCTAAAACAAATTGAAAAACTGTGGGAATCAGAAGCTCTGTTTATTTTCTAAAAAATAATTATTTATTAAAAAAATTTATAATAACAGAACAATATACTTTTTTTTTGCTTTATTGTCGTCTACGTTTTCCGCGCTTGCTCAGTCAAAAAATCCTAAAAATTTGCAATTTATAAATAATAGAAAAACGTAAGAATAACTTGGCAATTTTCTGGCTTTTTGTGCAATTTGTTAAGTTTTATTTAAGGGTGCTTTAAAACAGCTTTTTTCACAAAAGAAGATGGCAACACTGAAGTGGATACATCAACTGAACAAGTCAAGTTCAATTTATTTCACAGACTTGTACTTGTGTGTGTTCGTATGCAAATTGATGGTAAACAGCGTCGTTATTTTTAGACTCAAACAACGTAGTAAAATGTGCTTGAATGTGCTTCTTCATGTGATTGCCATAACAACAGGTGGTTCGCTGGCTTACTGCCTGAGTCACACCCACCGACATCGGCCCTTTGCACCTATGCCGAAAGGTATGCGTGTGTCTTTTAGTGCGTTTATGCGTTGCCTAATTCATGACAATAATAATTATAATATATTTATTATAATATACAATATTATTGTATAATATTTTCGGCGATCGCAATCAGTGTTGTCAGAAAAAGCCAGATTTCAATGAAAAAATATTTTTAAATAAATAAAGTAAATATGTAAAAAAGTAAAAAAAAATTTAAACCAATATGGAAAATTAAAAATGAACATATAT